>VMKM01001644.1:0-107500 GCA_008360985.2 Macquaria ambigua | reverse complement strand
GGGGAGAGTGTGAGTGAGTGTGTGTGTGTGTGTGTGGGGCGGGGGGGGGCTGTCAATGCTCTGCAGGGAGACACATGCTCTGGCAGACCAAACACATGCACATACACACACACAAACACACACGCAGAGGGAAATGGCCACAACAGAACAAGAGACAAATACACATTCAAAAGAAGACACAGAGGTGGACAGAGACAGAAAACGACCTGTTCTGTGCACATGAGGGCAATTATTTTGATAATCAATTAAAGATTTAAGCAATTTTTTAAACAAAAAGGCCAATTATTCTCTGGTTCCAGCTTCTCCAACGTGAGGATTTACTACTTTTCTCAGTTTTGTAAATTGAATAACTCAGGTTTTGTGCTGTGGGTTGGACAAAACAAGACATTTGAAATCAAAATATATTGAAAAAAAAAAATCAGTAAATCAACCAATCAATCAAAAATGGAAATAAATTGTTAGTTGCATCTCTAAGTCCCCTACTCACATCTCATATCTGTTGGTGCTTGCTTCTCTGACCAGGTTGAGGTACAGGTTCAGTGTGATGAGGCAAACCCAGGCCAAGGCACTCCAGTCTGCAGAGACACACAGACACACACACACACACACACACACACACACACACGGAAAAACAACAAGGTCAAATTACAACACAGCTCCCCCGCCACACCGCATGCACCTGCAATTGTGTGCCCAAACACACACATATGTATGAGTTTGTGTGTGTGTGTGTGTGTGTGTGTGTGTGTGTGTGTGTGTGTGTGTGTGTGTGTGTGTGTGTGTGTGTGTGTGTGCGTGTGTTCCACTTTTTGATAAATGAAGGCCCATTCTGCAGTAATATGAGGGAAACCTGTGGCTTAGGGTGATGGATGAGAGGGGGGAGCTCAGAGAGAGATAATGATGAACTGTGGAAAAGCAGAGGGAGATAACGCAGGAGTGGGGGCGAGAGAAGAAGAAAGGAGGAGGAGGAGGAGGAGGAGGAGAGCAGGGTGACAAATTTAGAGTGGACTAGAGCGAGTGTAAAGAAACGGAAAAGAAAAGAAGAAATGAAGAAAGGGAAAGGAAGGCAAAGTCAGCAGAGGGTAAAAAAATGAATGTATTTTACAGAGACAAGGAAGAGAGTCTAGAGAGCTCACTTCCCTTTTTCTGCCCTCGTATTCAGCCCTTTTCCTTTGTGTGTGTGTGTGTGTGTGTGTGTTTCTGTTGACAGGACAGGCAGGGCTGGTCGCCACAATGATGGATTCTCTGAGCGACATACTCAGCTTACTCAGTTTCATACAACAAACCCCCTCCACACACACACACGCACACACAAATACACACATTTTACACAGGAACCTTAAGGAGTAGTGTGCAGAGACTAAGAAAGAAGGAGGCTTGCTGTCTATGTCATTATCACAACAAATCACTGTCATTGTCAAGGCAAACGCGTCTTGCATAACCAGACAGCAGGTGAAGCTTTGCTTTAACTTGACAACACACGGCTCAGCTTCACCACCTGTCCTGACGCTGCCCCTGCTACCATCTTCCTCCGTTTTAAACACGTTTCATAACATTTTATTGGCCAGAGTTAAAAGCGGAGCTGTGCTATGCGGCTCCCGCTTCGCAACAGAACAAAGTGCCCGTTCACCCGGTGTTTATGTACAGCCGTTTGTCCTCAGCGTGAGGATCCTCATGATAAACCGAGGTGACAGGCACCAACCCTGCAGCACTAACTCACTGCCCATTACCCTGAATCCGTCTGAGTGTGTGTGCTTGTGTGTCTGCCCGCGAGACCAATAAAACAAGCCTGGTGTCGTATTAGCAGCAAGTCCTAACTAAGAATCCTTATGCTAATCGTGGCTAAAGTAGCGGTAATTGCAACAAATGCCAGCAATGGAAATAAAACCAAGATTTTTAATCTTCCCACTATCTGTAGATGTGCCTGATTAACCCAAATGAAATGCTGGAGTCCTGTACTGTCATTGGAGAAAAATCATCTCCTCATACAGGGAACGGTGATGAAACACTTGGTCGTCTGGTTTGAGGGCGGTATACTGAATGGCTGCAATGGGCTAATAAGTACACAGCATGGTGCTTGACTCCCCAGTATTACACCATCATCACGGGTGTGGTATTCCTGGTATGGGTGTGTGAATACTCCTAAATGATGTTCACATTTAACCAAAGCGTTACCACCCTTAACAGCTGGTATGTATCCAAATTGCAATTATCCTCCCTTTATTCTTGAGAATGTCGGGATTGGACACACAGAGGAGGATAGGCTTTTACACACAGAAAACAGTCCCTACATTAAAATTATAGTGATACCGTGAAAGAGAATAACCACAAACTCACTGTTCAATGCAACAAAAAGCATATAAGATGTAATATACAGTAAGATATGATGAGAAAAATAGGATTAAGTTTTAAAAAAGCTGGACTAATCACAAATGTTTGAACCTTTTCATCAGCATTTCTACTGAAGTGCTGAATTGGGGACACCAATGTGGATTTTTTTTTTTTTAACATACATCTGCAGGTCTCTGGTAGTCTTTTTGACCTATATCAGTGACTTAGCAATTACTTATTTAAAAACATCCATTCATCACTTTCAAAAGCTCACTTTCTAGCCCGTATCTCCTCCAGAAACAACTCCCCAGGTTGCATTTCAAATAAGCTCTCTGTGAAAGATGGTGCTATAAGCTGGAGCAATCAGTGTCAAGGCACATTTCTGTCTCAAGCTAAAAACGAAACGATGAAGTAATATTATTTTCTACTGTGATATATGAGCTCTTCAACACATGTCTTTGTTGAATCTTTGCTGGCTTACTCGACTCTATTGGTAAAAGTGTGCTGGTGAGTAATTAATTAAATTTTGTCTCACCAAAGTACGTTAGCCACCAGGCCTGGAAGTCACAAAGCGATCCCTCTGGATGTGACTCACCCTGGGGGAAGGAAGGAAGAACGGCACTGGGAAACATTTTCACAAACCACGCAAAAAAGCCACTGTGTGTGTGTTTAGAGAAACAGACCAGGGTACTCACCATGACATATGCTACGCTGTCGAAGAAGGCAGCTACAGTCAGGCTGAGAATCATCTTCTGTACAGTGAAAATGAGACATGAAGAGGGCTTCTCTAACAAAACATCCCTGGTAATTATGCATTTATATTAAATGCACTGGGAAATAAAAAAACAAATTATAGATCAAATGATCACTGATGTGGCTGACAGCTTGGCATACGACGTCCCTGGTGACAACTGTGTGAAAATATCACAGCGGAGAGAGTCACCTTAATGCCTTCTATACAAATTGAAGTCATTATATTTTCTATGGAAAGAAATCAATAACTGGTGTGCTACAGAATTTTGAGGGGGTAGTTTCGATGCACGGCAACTGTCACTCTTAACCTGATTTTGCCTATAGCAGGTTACAAACTGTGGCTGTGGTAGGTACATAAAGAGACAGATAGATACACACAATGGCTGTCCCTTTATCAATTTGTGTCCAGCAATGACCCTGCCAAGGCTACAGAGGAAGAGGAGGAGGGGGAGGAGGAGATAGAATAAGAGAGCAGGAGGGCCAGAGAGCACTAAAGACTATTGACTGGCGGATAACCTTTGTAAGGGGTTGGAGGTAAGGAGAGGGTTTATGTGATGTGAGAAGAGCAGAGGAGGAGGAGGAGGAGGAGGAAAAGGAGGAGGAGGTGAGGCCACTCTGTGCGACCTGGTCTGGATGTAATAGGATCCATCAGAGCCCCACGTTAAGCTGTCATTTACTTCAGATTAGGAGGATAACGTGGAGGCGCTGCTAAAGCTGACAGACCTGCTGGACTGGCTTCAAAAACACCACACAAGCTGCACACTCAAACACACACCGCAAACAAACAACGATGTACTTTAGAAATTCAAAAACCTTTTGGATCCAAGAAAACATATTTTCTTGGATCTAATATTAGTTAGAAGAAGAAGGGACATCTAACTAATCTTCAGTGTATCGTCAAACCTAAAGTATAACGCAGACCTCTTCATTTGGAGAGGGGGGAAAAGCACAAGACGGCAGTCATTATCACAGTACGACCATGAGTCAATTAACTCCACAATTGATTAATCTGTGCATTTTAATTGGGTTCAATTATGCCAAGATTTGCCATGGCTAATTGAACATACTTCCGGTGGCAATGAAGCAAACAGAAATGAAAAAAAAAAAAAAAGAGTCAAAACATACTGTACATTGTAGTGCAAATTTACCTGAGCCAAAGAGTGATACCTACGAAACAGCCAGATCACAAGCAGCATGAAAATACTGTGGAGAGAGAAGAAAGATGTTTGTGAGACACTTCTTGCTAACTGCAAGGGCAACAGTTTGAGCAGGACTAACTGTCTTACTGCACATAAATACCTCACAACAACTCCAACACGTATTCCTGCAGGCTCTCTTGTAAACTTTACTTTAACTGCAGATATTCTTTAGCTTGTAGTAAGATCACTGACCATTAAAGCAGTGCCTGTTTAGACTGAAACTAATGAAACCTGCATATTTGTCAGGAAACATGCCAAAGACCTGCTCAACAACATTTGAAGGAGTGAAGTCCCCGGCCAAAAAGCAACCAGCACAGCCAAACGTTGAAGCCAAGATGCAGTTCATCAAATGACCACAAGATGCCACCTCCAAAATCACAACTGACAATTGAAATAAATGGGAAAACCTCATATGACTCGGCCTGGGTTTAAGAAAATTGAGATAAATCATTTAGTTTCATTAGAAAACAACATTTTAATTTCAAATATTCTGTGTTAATGCTGCAGTTACATCTATAGTACCGCTTTTTATGAGCAGTATAGACTATTTACTAACTTTCTAACATACAGGGTGTGGCTAATACAACAACACTGCAAACCACAGCCTCTAAAATTAACACAAAGTTGCCTCAACAAAAGGTGAATATTATAAGCTTTAAAGAGATAGTATTTATTACAGGGTTAGTGTAATAGGTCACATTAGTTTGCACCGGTTAAAGGGGCCCTGTGGAGTTTTCTTGTAAACAAACAAAAGTCTTGTGTCTACCCTTGAGGTCTAACAAACCTGTCAAGTGCGTTTACTTCCTCATAAAACCGATTTTTAAAGAATTTGAAATACTACATTGTTTACTAGCTTGCAGTCTTCCTCTTCCCTGTCTTTGCTGGCACATTGCAAGCATATCTTGGCGTGTTACCACCACCTGTAGATCGGTGGAATAGTGAAATCATTGGTAGGGCTGTGTATCACGCCGCCCGCATACATGTGCGTCCTTGTGCACTTGCACGAGAGAAACAAAACGGGGTCCCACTCATTGAAAAACAGCTCCATAGCTCTACTAAAGGTCTAAATATTATATATTACATTTTAATATTATAGTTAACTCTTCCACCGCCCACCAACACACACCAACATCTATTACAATTTTGATTTTGAAAAGGATAACCTATTTACAGACATGACATGTCATGTGACTCATGATGACACACTTTTGTAACAGTTATACTCAGATATCATATCAGTGATAGATATAACATGTATCTCTGTTGTTATGAACAGTTAAACTATTTGGTGGGAAATAAAAGTCAAGGGTTTAAGACAAAGTATAATTTGGGAAAGAAATAATTTGAGGAAATATTTACCATCCTACTAGGGAGAAGGTTCCTGTGGCTCGTTTTACTGTTAAAATCACCACCTGTAAATCAGACACAATACATTACTACATGGCTCATATCCATAAATAATAAAAACAACGTATTAAAGTGTATATGTGATATATGCATTACTTACTCTGTGCAATGTTTTTTGTTTTAAGTAAAGCACTGTGCAATACAAATACTGTACTGCCATCATTATAATCATAGGCTTAGAAATTACTGGGTTGACAAGACTGCCATTTGTTCAAGCAGGTGTTTTGTGTGCTTGTGTACGTGTGTGCAAGCAAGGAAGTATAATAAAATGGAATCTGCCTACACTACAGGCAACCCAAGCATCAGAAATGTAAACATTTGCAATGCACTGACACCTAAAGCATCTAAAGGTGTTTATTAATGTCACCTCCACATGCATTTGACCCAGTTTAACATGCTACAAAACACAGAGGGCTGTTAAAATGACAGCTGGGTGAAATGAAATACAGAAGGCAGATGTGTTAACAGGGCTAGAACTTGACACTCCGCATATTTTGTGCAAAACAACATCCAAACTGAAACTGATCTGAAAGCCACTCGAGAAAGGAAAGAAAAAGAACAAAGGAATGGAAAGAACGAGAAATGCGTGAGTCAGTCGTGTAAGCTTCAGGGAAAATGAAGGGGTAGGCAGTAGTCTTGCATGCAAAATAGAGCGAGGCATGTCCACACTATCAGCCCTGCAACATCACTGCTGTGGTATTTCGTGCCCAATGTCATACACCTGTTTCCTCGGAGCAGTCACAACAAAGGACTACCTTCGATCAGTCTGATAACCTGTAATCACCTCTGCAAAAACACTGCTGTGTCTTGTGTTGCCCTATATACAAAACAGGCACATCTATTGCCCAAAAAGCCAGGAAATGTGGCTGTTTTTATTAAATGTATGGAAAGTGGAGTTTTATATATTATAACGTAAGATTTCTGGATACAATCACACTGCGCGCACAGAAAATATTTGATTTACTAAGAGAGACAGACTACACACAAGTTTTCTCTGAGGCCTTTTACCAGTTTATTACTGTTTTAATTACGTTTGAATGATGGCTCCCAACATGGAACTGCAGGAGTGTTAGAAAGGCTCAGACTCTGCACTTTGTTACAGATTGTTTCATAAATAGTGCATGAGTCAGCTTTATCATATTAACAAAGATCTGACTGTTCACTTCAATGAGTGAAGTAATTAGGGCTGCAACTAACGATCATTTATTATCAATAAATCTGCCAATTATTTTCTTGATTATCATCTGGTCCACAAAATGTCAGGAAAGAAAAATGACACTCACTCCAAAACCTAAATATATGCAGTTTACTATCACATAAGACAAAGAAAAGCAGCAAATCCTCACAATTAAGAGGCTGGAACTAGAAGATGTTTGGTATTTTTGCTTGAAAAATAACTTAAATGATTAGTCAATTATCAAAATATTGCTGATTATCTTTCTGTTGACTGACTAATCAATTAATCGACTAATCATTTCAGCTCTAAGTAATAGACTAAACAGTCTTAAAAACCACAACACTTTATCAAACCATGTGCTAAAACACAATCCATTTAGACTCATGCATTCAATGGCATTGAGCAGAATTGAATATCCCAAGATAAAATCCCACATAAGGCATGTAGTTAACATCCAAACTGTTAACTCTGCCCGTATAGTTTTAATCTTGGACAGTCCAGAGATATCAACGTGACATGCCTTCCTATCGGAGCAAAGAACCCCCTGAATCATTACTTAAATCTGTGACAATCTGTTGTTAAACTGACGAAGAAAAGAGGATGTTGCGGGCATAATGAACAGGACGGGAGAGTATGGGGAATGGACAGATGTATACTTTTCTTTAGTTTTCATTTGAAGTGCGATACCAAACTCAAAATGGTATAGCTGGCTTGGGTCAACGTAAGCAATCTGTATCTGGGTTAGTCAGACACTGTATGGGACACTGTGATCGATTGCTTGAAATTGTGAGCGATTGCGTGTCGGTAAAGGAGAGATTTGGGCTGTAGGCAAGACAGCATTACTGCAGCATTCTTCCCCTGATATAGTTAGGCTAAGAGAGCGGATGATAACCTGAAGCCAAATGCTGCTGGCACGCAAAGTTACACCTACTCTCACATTAACACGTTCACTGCACCTAGACACAGTACTGGTTCTTTAATCTACCCTTGCCTTGATTCAGCGACAAGCTCCAACTGATCCAAGCTGGGTATTTCCTGACAAGGTTATTCTGAAGATAAGGGGACTATTGAAAGGTTTATCTTCATCTCGTACACAAATCCTCAGGGGGTGGACTCAATACCACAACCATCGGTAAATTCAATGCAATCAAATTTGAAGCTACATTTGTGAAGCTCATGATGCGCAGTTTTTGTGCTTGAGACTTTGCCAGAGAGGTGTTGATTCAACCCCTGGGTAGTTTTCAGTCAATTAAGTTTAGTTTATTTCTGTCATTTTCAACATATACAACTCAAATACACATGTAAATTCAAATGTAACTTAAATAAACAGTGACAAATCATATCAAAGTCAGTTTAAATGGTTGGTGGTGTTGTATTGGATTGCACTATGTTGTAAAGTGCTCCTGTTGGTGTGAACAAAATAAACAGGACCAACTTACAGTAAAATGCAATCACATACAACAACATTAAAACCATTGCATTATATTTATTTGGCTGATGCTTTTGTCCAAAGCAACTTACAATAAGTGCATTCAAATTTCAACAAGAGCTAGCCGTAATCAAGATTTGTAAGTGTTTCGCTCCCAAATAAAGAGAGTGTTCAGTGCTACAGCACAGTTTTGTATGAAAAGGGTGGCTTTCAGTCTAAGGCAAAAGATGGGCTGTGACTCTGCAGTCTGTTCATTCTACCACTGTGAATGCCAGGACAGGGAAGAACCTTGACTAAAATAAGAGACCACAAGGTCCTTACACTGACAGAGCGGCCAGTCGTTCAGAGGCAGTGGAGCACAATGGTTGCACCAGAGTGCAGCGTTTCACTGTGGCTGGCTGGAGCAATTCCCCTCATTCCCGCATGGGCAAGCACCAGAGTCTTGAACCGGATGTGAGCTGTGACAGGGAGCCAATGTGGTGAACTAGCAGGTGGAGTGGTGTGAGGAAAGTTAGGGAGGTTAAACACCAGGCAAGCTCAGACAGCAGCATTCTTTATTAGCTGCAGAGGTCTGGTGGTGGACAGAGGGGCTCCAGCAAGTAAGGAGTTGCAGTAGGTCAGGAAGGAGGTGACAAGCACCTGAACGAGCACCTGTCCTGAGCCACCTCACTGATGAGGGAGGGGCAAATCCTTCTGATATTATACAGAAAAAATCTACAGGAGCAGACTACTGCTGCTCAAACCATGGCCTCAAAAATTATATTAGGTCAAACCTCTCTGACACAGTCTCAACAATATCTAAACACCATAAGCTTCACAAAGTTAGTATTAATTGCCAGGTCACTGAATTGGACTGATCACAGATTTAGTTTGGAAAATCTTAATCTGCAAATTAACTAGTAACTCTCTGATAAATAAATGTAGTGGAGTAAAAAATACAATATTTCCCTCAGAAATGTGTTGGAATAAAGTTATAAAATAGCATAAAATTGAAATACCCAAGTACAAGCACCTCAGGATTGCACTTAAGTAAAGAAATTGAGTAAATGTACTTTCTACCACTGATGTTATTGTGCTACTGTATTTTCAAGATAAGAAACTCTAAATCTTTGCTTATCTTTATTCATATTATCTAACTTTGTAACAAAAGGACTGTTTCCGCCTGCATGTCTCAGACTCAAATCTTATATAACGTTGGTTAACATTAAGGAACGAAAACATTGTTTCATTAAGTATGAGTAACAACAGCTAAAAGACATGAGGCTGGTAATGTTCAGGTCAGTTAGCTTAAGTTAGCTTGTTAGCTTGTCAGACATAACTGAGTGATGTTAGCTTTCCATTAGCAAGTGAGCCAGTAAAGCTAGTTTGTGGACTGTTTTAATTAGCTGTAATATAACGTTAATTAATGCAGCTAGCATGTTAGGTGATTGACAGCTCAGTTGTACCGTTAGAGTTTAGCATTGGGAACCATGCAGGTGGCAGGCCTCCATTCATCAACTTATAGATCGATAAATCAATAAACAATCAGGTAGAGTAAATAATTACATAAGTAAGCTAACGGTGAAACGTGATGTAGCTAACTAGCTAATTAGCTAAACAGCTCAAACTGACCTTACAGTTACGTTAGCTACTTACGCATCGATAGTCTTCTGAATGTGTATTAAAAAATACGCAGCGTGAATCGTTACTCGTTGACTTTGGATCTTGACTGTCCATTTTGAGTCAAAATGATTTTTTGAGATAATTTCGCTTCAATTTGTTTTTGTTTTGCTGTAGCTTTTCTTGTACTTCCTGTTTCTACCGTGCGCACAGAGGGACAAAAAGTAAAACTGACCGTTCTCAGTCAAGTGTCGTCGAAGGGCAGAGGTTTATTAAGATTTTGACTTGTACATTAAAACTCTACGTTGTAACTAGTTGTTTTTAGTGTTGTAAGTCTCAGTGCATCTTTGTTGTACTTAACTTAAACAAATAAAACAATACTTAAGGTGTGGGAAAATCCCATCCCATATTTGTAGGGTGTTTTAGGGGATTTCCACACATCAGTCAGTGGTGTATTGTAAATAAATAGTACTGTTCTTTTTTTGTGGTACTATTTCCATTTTCTACTACTTCATACTTATACTCCACTACATCTCAGAGGGGGGATATTGTACATCTATCTGATTTGCAGATAAAATGTGTACATACAAAACACACGTAGAGCCTATAACATGATGCATTGTTACAGATTAAACTATCCAACAGTATATAAAGTGGATGAACTTAGCTTCACTTCCACCAGCTATAACAGTAAATTCTTCTCACACATCAAGGCCTAATACTTTTATTGGTGATACGTTAAGTACATGTTGTTTTCTGATCATAATTACCTGCTTTTACCTAGGTATGATTTTGCATACACAACCTTTACTTGTAATGCAGTGTGTTTATACTGTGATTTTGCTACTTTTATTTAAGTAAAGGGCGGCTCTGAATGCTTATTCCACCACTGATATCAGCTAACTTTCCTGTGAAATGCTGTGTCAGACACTGCAAAAAACTCAATTAGGGGCTCATTATTGGAAACATTAGCAAAAGGCTTCATGACATTCTGTGTTCTCCTTGGTAGCAATGTTTTGAGACTGACTCTACAATCCTATATGTAGTAAAAGCGCTTTAGTGATAGCCTTTGGCGTTCACCTTAAGGTTAATGATAAGGTTATCTCGTGGATGTTTTTAGAAACCAGCAACCACGTTTACAGTCAAATGCAGCAAGGCATGTTATCTTTGTCCTAGATGTGGACAGCAGCGGCTGCATTGCCTGTAAACTTTCTGAATCAGAGAGAAGAAAGAACAAAATTGTTCAGAGAATGGATCCTATATTTTTGACATACATAATAGAATATATAAAACACTTGCAAATGTATAATATTAGGCCACATCTAACATTAACTACCGGTATTCACTGTAGCTTTTATGCGTCCACTAAAGTGACTTTCTATTTACTCTGCTATTGTCTTTCCAGTGAAAAGAGGCAAATTAACATAATCACCAAGAGATGTGTGTGAGAGAGAGAGAGAGAGAATGAAAGTGAAAAGTGGGTGTGTTGCACCATATTGACCTATTGTGACACTGAAACTCCAGCTGCACCCATTTTCCTTGATGGCCTTTGAAGCTGTCACTGTCAGTTACTCAAACAACAATGAACAACAGGGAAATCTGTTATTTCTTTTTCCCTTCTGGCGCGGTATTACATAAAACAACACTTGCATGTGAGCACACAAACATGCATATATCTTTCTTCTAAATACATATAAATATAAAACAGTGCAACTGTCATATGTATCCCCAGACTGCAACATCATATATTTACTATGTGAAACTGATTAACTGATTAACATTGTCACTGTTTTATTCTACTATGCAACTACTGCACTGTAGTCTGGGAAATACTCACTTGACACAACTGACTGAGAGAAATTAAAGCAAAAAATGGCTTTTGGATGCATTCAAAATGTCCATAAACATGTTACATGATTGAACAAACCAGCCCTATTCCTCAGGCTGTTTAGTTTAAGAATCCAGGTTGTTAAAGGTGTTGTCACTTGAAGCTTAACTGACAGGCCACATTCCTCAAACTGCAGGTAATTTTGAATCCACCTCTCCCTTTCAACACATTTAACATTGCTGGTGGCCAAGGGAAACTGTGTTATACCATATGAGGTGATGCCAATAATACTAGTGTCATAAGCTGTCATTTTCATTCAACATTCAAACACAAATTATCCCAAAAAAATCGAATTATTCTAGTCTGAAACAAAATTTCTGGATGTTTTAGGTGCAGTAATGAAACATTATCTCAGCCAAAATTAAACTCTTGATTGGATTGGAAGCTGTATCCACTTGGCAAGATGAGGGCAACAGTTGAGACTGACTCTCAGTGTTTATATGCTGTCTACGAATGGAAATCATTGCAGAAATAATTCTCACTGTGAGATAACAGCTGTTTTCTAAAATGAGAGGGTACAACTGAAGCCACTCACAAGAAGAGATGTAGAAAATAGAGTTTCTGTTCTGATGCTTTTTTGTTTTGTCTAACATTTTGTCAGTTCATACTCTACTGTAGACCTTGGGCCTTTCAGATTTCTGAATTGCTGCCCACATCTCAGATATTTTTCAGCAGTTAAAGTAAAACTGAGTCTCAGTCTTCCTTGGCCTTGAAGATAAAATATTTCATTTTAACTGTATTTTTTATAGTTAGAATGTCAAATACTTGCATGCATGAAGAAACAAAGATACTCAGAGAATGTTTTATACCACACAAAATTTATAAAACATAGTTTTTGACCTGTAATATGTCAGGTATTCCCTGTACTAACACTGCACTATGAGGAGTAGGGATAAGCAGAAACCTATCAATTAAGACACATTTTGATCTGCCGAAAAGGCCAAATCCATTTTTATGCTGTCTGTTCTGTAATGTAAAGCTTCATTTTTTACCATAACTGCATTAATGAAAAAATGATACATAACAAATGAAGTAAGTTAGTATAAAAGTTTTATTTCAGAAACAAATATCAGTACAAAATCGGCGCAGAAGGATCATACAAAAGCATTTTCTTATTTCAACAGATGGACATCTCCAATAATACCATGATAATAGCAAATAAATGACAATAACAAGAAAGCATCTCGTGGAAGCCCTCATTATTCTCTATTCAGATGAGTTATCAGTTGATTCTGGTTCATTGACCATGTAGGACATTAGGAGATCACAGGCAGCTACAGTAAGCATCTGCCTCCTTCCATGCAAGCACAATTTAAAGATACAGACACATCAGATTTGAAGGAGCACTGGTCAGACAAATACATCTGAACGCACTGACATCATCAGCATCACAGAGAGGAAGCTAAATCTTTTGTCAGTATACCCCCCCCTCAAGAGGGGCGGTTCAGATGACAGGTCCTGTAGTTCATGCGGGTCCACTTCATCTCCAACTTTAAAATAACATTTGGCTCTCAAACATACAGAATGAGGTAATAAATTAGACATTAAATAAAGGTATAAATATGTTTCATCTGCGTATCACAGGAGCTGAATGCATGATGTGTACAACATTGTGGAGTGCAAAAGAGTTTGGTGTTAAGTACACAGATGCTATCTTCAGGATCAACACATCTACAGCCAATACCACAGAGTAGACCAACACCATGTAGGCCTATAGAGAGAAATAAGCTGCCCTTTTGTCTACCATTCAAATGTTTGTCCATAAATTTCATCAGTAGTAACAGCAGCAGCAAAAAAAGGCCCATTGAGAGAAGTCAGTTCAGCCAGTATAATAAAAAAAAAAAAAGATCTGGGTTTTCAGTTTCTGCGGGCTCCGAGCTTACACGCCCCATCCTCCGATTCCAATCTCCTTTTTGTAGCGCTTGGTGAGAGAGTTGGCCTGCAGTGTGAGCTTGGACAGCACCCCTTGCAGCCCGGTCAGGTGGTACTGGAACTGCTTCTTCAGATCCTCGTCATCTTCCTCGTCCTCTTCAGATGATGATAATGATGATGATGATGATGATGCGGAGGAGGAGGTGGATGTGGTCGAGTTCATGCGGGTGAACTTCATGCTCTCCTTGCGCCTCTCGTCGGCCGCAGCGCACCGGACCCCCCACTCGATGTCCATGCGGATGGACTTGAGCAGCTGGTAGTAGCTGTACATGTCCCCCTCGTCCTCGTCCGATTTCAGGGAGCTCATCTCCTTGTCCTCTTCCAGCGGGACGTCCCGCAGCAGGCTGGGCACCATGACGGTCTGGTCCATGTCGTTGACGGCGCCGATGAAGCGGTTCATGGCGTTGAAGAGGGAGTTCTTCTGGTTGGGGGTTTCTGTGAGCTGCATCATCATCTTGGCGAGAGTTTTTTTTTCTTCTGGAACAGAAAGCGAAGATCTTGTTTCTTGTCTTGTTGTTTTCTCTTCTTTAATTCCGGGCTGATCGGCTTAAAGAAGGGTCTGCTTGTCTGTAATGCTGCAACAGGGATTGGCTGTCCTGTAAATCAGGCGAGTTGTTGCTGCTGGTTGAGTTTCCCCTCTTGTTGAGTGTTTGTGCCCTTCTGTAGTTTCTAGTTTCTGGGAAAACGGCGGCGCATTTATATCCCGATGCAGGTGGTTTCGTGCTTTAGAGGCGGTCCCACAACCGGTTTGTCAAGTTCTTCCACTGCAGTTGTAACCGGAACCAAATGACCTGAAATAGCACACAGAAGAGCAGAGATGTTTGGCACATTTTCTAGAAGAGGAGTGGCTTCAGATTGACAGTTAGAGGTATATCCATCCAACTCCACAGAATGCAGATATGCATCCCTGCAGATCATTTTTTAAAGCTGAATACGAACCAATGCTTTAGCGCGCGTATTTACGCACAACAGCTGTCAGTTCACTGGTCTCATCCCTAACTTAACTCACCGTACAATGTGCGGTCCTGTGTTTATGTAATGGTTTGTCTTCTGGTGAAAGAATGACTGACATTGCATCACCACATCCCACATTCTGTTCCGATGAGCCAGACAGGGAGACAAGAAGGGTGAGGCCTGACCGAGCGGACCGGTGTTATGAATATTCATTAACCAAGCCATCAGCCCACCGCTCGGCTTCCATTACAGCCAATCAGATGGCCGTATGCGTTTTCTCGGAGGCGGGACAGGTCGATGTTGGACCAATGACGAGGTCACTGTTGACTCGCTCTCATACCGAAAACAGAGGCAACACGTGGTCGAGCAGATTTAATTCATAGACTGACTGAGTGTGTCACCTCCAGTGGTATATATGTATTCGGATTACTTAAGTAAAAGTACCAATACATTAATGTAAAAATACTCCATTACAAGTAAAACTCCTGCATTAAAAATCCTAATTAAGTATTATCAGCAAAATATACTGCATTACTAGTACCAAAAGTAAAAGTACTCCATCCACAGACAAAATAGCCCCTGATTCATTAACTGATAAATATTATTATATATGACATGATTAGATTGTTAATGCATCAATTTTTATACAGCATTTTACTGGTGGAACTGGATCAGGTGGAGCTAGTTTTGACCACAGGTAAGTAGTCCAGTGGTTCCCAACCTAAAGGGGCTTTTTTGTGAAATATAGAAGAGTTTAACCTTTTTGTGGCTCAGGTTTGTTGACCATTGTTGCTTTATATTATTTATTATTTATATATACACCTATTTCTCACCTACTTGTGTGTATATAATAGTTCTATGTTTATGTTTACCTATCTTTGTTCAGCTTTGTGGTCCTTGTTTTTAGCTGTATGTCTATTTCTATTCCTGTAAACTGTTTTGGTAACTGTGTGTGACATTGAGAGTAACTTAAAACCGGAGTCAAGTTCCTTGTGTACACATCCTTGGCCAATAAACAGATTCTGATATATGTTTACAATCTATCTAAAATATTGTCATGCTGATTTTCCATATGCAATTTCTTCTAAGGTCTCTTCTATTTCTTCACCTGTTAAACGTTTTTATGGGTGTTTTTCCGAACTGAGAGTCTCATATGCTGTACTGATTGTGAAGCCCTGTGAGTCAAACGTGTGATTTATAATATCGGCTAAATAAATAAATGGACTCAATTTGACTTTGTCAAAGTTTTTTAAATGAAACCATCTGAGAAGTTTAGAGGGGGAAGGTCTCTGGAAAGATGGAACGATGTCACAAGCCAAAAAGGTTGGGAATCACTTGTTTAAATTTAACAATATATTGCAATTTATAAGATTATCACATGTTTTTTATGTACAATCCTGCTCTGAAAAGTAACTAGTAACTACAGCTGTCGAATAGTAAAGTAAAAAGTACAATATTTCCCTCTGAAATGTTGTGGAGTAGAAGTATAAAGCAGCATAAAATTGAAGTAGGCTACCTTAAAACTGTACTTAAGTACAGTAGCTGAGTAAATGTTACTTTCCACCATTGGTCACCCCTAGAAATGTGCTATCCCCTCTATCATTTAGACTAAGTGTCCTCTGTTTGCTATGTTTTTACAGGTATGCTAAATGAAAACATACATGAGATCCACTGATATTCAACACATATAAGAGTAACTATGGAAAACATATTAATAATCCAAGGTGTCCTAAATGAGCAGTGACATGGTGAAGTAATTGGTGCCACATCAATGAGCGTCCTTGTTGCAATTATCCAATTATAACACAATTGCAGTGACAAAATGGGGAATGAAAATGTCATAAAAGTAAAAGTTCACTCTTTACTGAGTACCACATCCACACTAGCAGTCCCTACAGAATCATTACAGGCCTGGTTATTTTCCCTCAGGGTAACTTTAGTCTAAGCCAGTTACAGTACTGACAAGCTTTCCAGATTACACTTAACACCAAACTGTTGCACCAGCCAGTTTCCGGCAGTGATGGCGGACAGCTGATTTCCCCCATGCTCTTTCTGACTATAACTGCTGGTAAACAGGGGGGCTCGTGCACAGCCCCTGCAACAGAAATAGCCCACCATTAGTACTTCATACAGTATGTGCACTGGTGGAAGTGCTCAGTCTGAAATGTAAGCTTTGGTAAACACTTCTGGTCAGACTAAAACTAAAGCAACATGTTTTTCACTGTGTGGACCATCAACAAAAACAATTCCACCTGTCTAGTGTCGAATCAGGACATGTCTGACTGAAGCTTAAAACAGATCCACATTAAATTAAGGGATAGGCTCATAGGAATGATACAAAGGAGGGAGGGAAGGGTAGGCCTGCAGAGAAAGGAGGGGTGATTGATACATGCCCATGAAGAGATTTCTATGGGAACAGTTTGTTCTAGATACTAGCAAATGAATCAGTGTTCTAAAATTGTTGCTCGGCAAGAATGGGGAATGCAAAACCTGCTGGACGAGATTCTCTCTCTGTCTCTGTCTGTCCCATCCTACTTCTGTCCCTTCTTGGTATTTCTCTGGTCTCTTTTTCTTTCTTTTACCTCTGCTGGTAACTCCATGTCCTGAAACCAGTGGTGGAAGAAGTATTCATATCATTTACTTAGTAATAATACTCCATTAGAAGTAAAACATCCTGCGTTACAATTAAAATCACGGCAGCATTATCAGCAAAATACGCTTAAAGAATCAAAAGTTACGTATCCACTATGTGGGCAGAATGGCTCTGTCAGTGTTATATTATTATATATTGGATTATTGGATTATTACAACTATATCATTAACATGTAAGCAGTATATTAATGTTGTAGCTGCCGAGGTGGGGCTCATTTTGACTTTTTTCTTACAGTGTTGGGTATAATCAGTGTAACTTATTTTATATGTTTCGATTTTTAACATCTTAGTAATGCAAGGTAACTAGCAACTATACAGTAGCTGTCAAAATAAATGTTGTGAAGTAAAAAGTAAAACATTTCCCTCTGAAATGTAGCATCAAACTGAAATACTCAGGTACCTCAGAGTTGTACTAAAGTACTCCAGTTGAGTAAATGTAATTATGTAATTTCCCACTCTACCCACATGCCCTCAAACCCAAATCTGCCTTGGAAGCAAAGCTGAAGATAAACTGATCCCCGATCCAGTTAGAAAATAAAAGTGGGTCAACAGAGCAAACGTGTACCGCGGCTGAGCAGGGATCAGATAGGAACAGGAGCTGGTTCTGCTCTCTCAACAGGCCTGTCAATCAGGGCCCGCCCCACCTCACTGACTTCCTCTATTCTCCTGTGAGAGGCCTTTCCACTTGTCAGACGACGCACTGTGCCTGAATGCAACAATGAAACCTGGATCAGTTCGGAAGGGTTTCTCGATTGTGTGTCATGTCAGAAGCTGAGCATCCACCGATTACGGCGGGTGTCATCATCATCCCACAAGGCTTCAAAGAGGGAGAGAGAGAGAGAGAGGAGGAAGTGGTGCAGGAGGGGAGGGATTGAGGGATGGGGTGCTGCACTATAGGAACAGGCAGCTTGAGTGGGAACTCTAGTACTTGTCATCACAAGCGCATGTTACTGAAAAGTGTGAGGCAGAGGTGTCTGAGTTCAGCAGGGAAGCTGGAGGCGAAGCAGCACCTGCAATTAGAACAACAACAGCAGCGACAACAACTCACATCACAAACAGACGGGTGTAGTGGGGCAGCCCTGCTATATTACTTTATAAGGTAGTAAATGAGGTAGAGAGAGGAGTTCTCTCTCTCTCTCTCTCTCTCTCTCTCTCTCTCTCTGTGTGTGAGTGTTTGAAAGAGAGAAAGCTTAAGTGCTCCCTCTGCAAGTTTTTGAAAATGAAATTCATAAAAAGATCATATTAAAGCAGTGAAGTAATTCCTGTCATAGATTTAATAAGATTTTTTTAATCTGATCAAATTGCCATTTGAAAACACATTTATTTTATACTGAGCCACACGAGCCACTTAATGTTATGATTTGAAGCTGGTAATCTTCGCTAAAACAAATTATCCTACTGATGAGCATCACATCAACGTGACTATATGTGACACTAAGACGGTACTGAGTCCCTCTCTACGGACCCAGGACTTTCCCTTTAAACAAATAACATAATGTGATCAATTTAAATTTAAAAAAAGAAATATAATAACAAGAAACATAATGGCTCATCTCATCTGACATTTTAACAACCTGGTGAGGAATTTAGATTTTCCTATTGAAAAATTGGGGGGTATTGAATTGGTTAATTCCACTGTTTTTCATCTGACCACTTTAAACGATAAGTTCACAATTTTTCAAGTCTATCTTAAAACAATAGTTTGGTGCCCATGTGAACTATGACATAGGTTTTGCTTGCTGTAATCATCCCTCCTGTTCATACTGGCCATATTTCAATGTAAGTGATGGGGGGACAAAATCCACGTTCGTCCAAAGTCCTCGTTCGGTGCAAAAATATATTGAATAGTTTATCTGAAATGAATATGAGGCTCCAGCAGTCTGAGTTAGACAAATCACATTACAGCCTTTTAAGTGCTATCCTTCCACTGCAGCTCAACAGTGAAACACTGTCTGTGGAAACACAAAGAGGAAATGTTACCACATAGACATATGGTGCCCACAGGTGCCCACACCTGACCTGACCAAGAGAGACTTGAAAAACCTATCCTTTCCTTTAAGGCCAACAAAAAGATTCACTATTTCCCCATGTGTTCTGTTTTGTTTGTTTTAGCTCAAAGCACTTTATCCGTAGTTTGGTGAAATATTAGGAGGTGAAAGCTTGATTGAATATTGAATTGGTGAGTCTGTGCCGTGGAGCCTTATTGAAATCCAATGTCAAGTCATGGATAAAGATTTTATCCATGACTTGGATGACTCAGACGCTTTTATTTTTTTATATTATAACGTTACATTGTTTGTTTTAACACACACTAGCCTTCGTGAGTTAACAGAACTGTTCAGTTGGTCTTTATCACAGCAGACATTGTGACTTGTCATAGCAGGTAAAGCACAGGTGTTACTAACAACATTAACGATGGCTCTGTTCTATTCAAACGTCCCAGTAAGTCATGACAGTGTGTCAGTGAGGCAGCATGCACAAAACCAGGATCCTGAAACTGAAGCAGCTAAAAGTGATGTCACTTGGGTCTGAAGACTACAAGTTTAAAAATGAAAGAAGTGAGTTCACCAGACCTCTGCAGCCCGCTCCTCGTCTCTGCTTGAGGCTGGCGACTCGATGCTACATTAGCTGCTACTAGCATAAAACACGCAAATCTCTGACCGAACTGTCGGAGGTCGAGTTGCATTGTGGGTAATGTAGGCGCCAGATTTTGACAAGGAAGAAGAATGCATGGAATAAAAAAGACAATATCTCTGGTTCTCTGCTGCATCGATTTTTATCCTACTGTCCATCGTGAGTCTGACAACGTTATACGAGTGCAATGCTAAATCTGTGGAGTAGCCTACTCTTTTTAGTTGCTGAGACTTAGAGACAACAAGTTAAGTTTGCTAATTTTATGTTTAAAATTAAGTAAATGCAATTTCCTTTTAAGTAAGCTAAACAAAAAAATATGAACATAGTACCTTGAAAATAATATTTACATTTACTTGCTTTTCTTCAAAGTAGACTAATTGGATTTCTCGAAATTTGAAGCAGAGAGAGACTTTTATTCCTGGCAATGTAGAAAAGGCTTTAAGACAACATGTAGACTTTCATGTTGGGAAATAAAATGTACAGAAAATACAATACTACAGTAAAAACATAAAACATGACAAGTGTGTCCAGTTCCAGCAATGTCACCTGTTGCATTTATAGTGACATGAAATAGCCTGAATTTGAATTTTAGTTAGTCTTTCTGTAAACGTTTTTGTTTAAAAAACACAATGGTTGGAGTCAGAAATAAACCTGAAATTGACACCTTGTATTTTAATAACAATGTGTTGTGATTGCAACCAGCCTTTTTCCTAACAGACTGGCTGCACTTGAACGTGTCCGTGCGCTCTTGAGTCCGTGTTTGTGTGTGTCTGTGTGAGTAATAGCGCTTCCCCGGTGGATGCCTCCCTGCAGCCTACAACCCATTAAGTGAATTCGGGAGGCGGAGGCGAGGGGGAGGCGGAAGCCAGCGGCACGCACGCTCCATTAGCGGACCCACTGCCGCGCCGCTCTGCCGGTAATTTGCGTAACGAGATTGGAGCGAGCCCGGTTAGGCGATCTCCCCGAGTAACGGCCTCTCTTCTTATCCGTCTTCACCACCGCTTTGCCGGCCTTGTTTCCGATGCAGCCCGCAGCAGCGCAGGAGAACAGGCGCACGGAGAAAGACGGAGAACGTGTGTGTGGTACTTCATCTCCCACACATGCGGCTTCACCTCTTTCTCTCTCTCTCTCTCTCTCTCTCTCTCTCTCTCCACAGCTCCGTTTTCCGCTGATACCCAAGCGCCATCATGTGGACGAGGATGGTACTCAGTGATGTCATAAAGTAAACCCTCCTCAGGGTATTTGATGCTGTCAGTTTTAGACAGGGATGGAAAGTAACTACATTTACTCAAGTACTGTACTTAACTACAATTTTGAGGTACTTTACTTGAGTATTTCCTTTTTATGCTACTTTATACTTCTACTCCACTACATCTCACGGGCAAATTTTGTACTTTTAACTCCACTACATTTGTCTGACAGCTGTAGTTACTAGTTACTTTTCACATTAAAATTTTTCATATCTTCATGTCCAGTGAAAACCACGTATCTCCAAATTTGGTGATTCTGAATTTGAATGTTTCTGATAAACTGAGAGATGAAGTGTTCCTTTATAGGTTGAGAAAACTCTCCTACTTCTTAAGCTAAATAAACTATTTAAAACCCCCCTTGGATTAGCTGGAAAATGCATCGTCACAAAGCTGAAAACAGGGATGAGCTCATGAAAAGTGGACTTTTTAGAGATATGTGGTTCTAACAGGACAGCGACGCTACAAACATATGATGATCTTATAGAAAATGATGCATTGCTGTAGATTAAACTACCCAACAGTATATAAAGCAGTTCAAATTAGCACAACCATAAACAACTACAACACCGACAGGGACCATTTTTCTGCAGAATGAATACTTTTAAATGCATCACTTTTACTTGTGGAGTACTTCCACAGTGTGGTATTGATAGTTTTTCTTCCACCACTGGAGGCAAGCCCATGCAGAGGCTTTACTGCATGAGGTGCTCTGTTAACTGACATCTCATATACAAAGTCCCACATTTTGCTTGTCCCACACCAGATGAATAAAGAGCTTGACAGCGTGTCTGATATGGATTTTCTTCTCCTCATTCTTTGCTGCTTGATTCCTACAGTTAGATGAAGTACCATCCACCCACACTTACCTTTATCCACACAACTTAGCTTACTCTCAACATGCCCAAACCTTTAACCTGACCTCTTCTAACACTAATCCTGAAGCTAAAAATATAATCTGTCCTGATGTAATGTGTGGAAACAGCCCAAATGATCACTTTTTACATTCTCCAAATGATAAAATCAAATAAATCAATAAAATACATTGTTCATATTATAACCTGACTGATAAATTGGCCCTTTGTAGTAAAGTCTCATAGTTTTAACAGTTGTTTCAACTTCAGAAAAGGTCTTGAGGAAACATTTGAAGTGCGACCATCACTCACGTACAGCTTTGGTATTAAATACATATAATAAGACACGAGTTTAACTCTCCATTTAAAATGTACAGAGCCGTCTCCATAACAGCAAAATGAACACACGCTAAACAAAATTGTTATTCTGTATATTTATTGATAATAAGACCACTGATGGTGACTTAGTCAATAGTAGACAGCATGTTGCAATTCTTTTTGAGTGTCTGGTGACCCCATGTGTAAGCAGGATGGTATTACAATTTAGTATTTACAGGACAATATCAGTTTGGGGAGGGAAAAATAAGTTTTAAAACATACATTCACTAAATAAATGTACAGCTTTAAAAACAATACGGTTTAAAAAGCCACAACCAAATACTGACCAAAATTGAATACAACAGGATCCACAAAATCTAGATGCTCTCTCTCTCTCTCTCTCTCTCTCTCTCTCTCTCTCTCTCTCTCTCTCTCACACACACACGCCTCATCATACAAGGGGGAATACACACTCAAGGTTAAGGAGACAGTCAGATAAAGAAACAAAAACAGGCATACTGAAAGAGAGATAGAAAATCGCTTGGTGAAACTGTAAACTTAATGCCAACCAAACCATAATAAATATACAGCTAAATTGAAACAGCTACATGTTGCACGTTACTCTCAACAAAACATTGGCCACAATTAATTTTTTTCAGTGCGAGTTTCCTATAAACTATCAAACAAATACGGATTAACAGCACAGAGTGCGGAATCAAAACTGTGACACAACATTTATACTGATTAGCATATTAGTATGAGAAACATTACATCATATAAATTACATTTCCAATAAATATCTACAGATGATGATGATGATGGCATGTTGATGCACTACATAGAATACTGTAAGTACTAGATGAACACTGTTGGAGTCCTGCATATCACTAATGTTGGCTCTCTCACTGTAACACAAAGCTGGCATTATATTCCACCAGAAGAGAACAATTCATGACCCTACTGATTTGATATGACCCTAACAGGCTGAAAATCCGTGTTTCACTGACATCTTCTGGTTGAAAACTTCCAAGCCTGTTAACATCCCAACAGTGATGCCAGGTAAGCCTCTGCATCACTGCAACAAGGTGACAACTTTAACCAACAGAGGTCAGCAAAAAACAAGATTTTCAGCTGGTGTCAAGTTGCTCTTTAAAGCTAAATCTTGACATTTTGGAATTTAGTCTGTTACTTTTACATAAAGCAGAAAGACAAGTGCTGAAACATTACTAAGGCCTGCCTTCAAGTGTGGCCGTTCCAAACAGATTTAAACACTTCTGCCTTTACATGTTCAGACGACATCTCATTTGAACTACGTTGTTTGAAGCATACAAACCTTAAAGATAATTGAGTGTTAGAGGCTTAATTTAGATTCTGAAATGGCCGGGTAACACCAGCATTTAAAACTGCTCAATTCATTTCAATGACATCTCTGTAATGAGTGGATTCGCTAACAGAGACGAAGTAAATCTGTGCGAATTTTCACGTCGAGTTCAATTTTGCTGAACTCTGACAAGCAAATTTGCGCCGCTGAGCAACAGTAAGTCGTCTTGACAGTGCTGACCATGGATGTATTAACAGAACTGACCTTTAAGGGAACAGAGCGCCAACACTGAGGAATCCACTGCATCATCCACTTTTATTTAACCACCTCACTCGGAGTATAAACTGCTCCACAAAATGGGGATGGCTTGCAGACAGTCATGAGACAGGAGTCGATGGTACAGCTCCGTCTTTTGAATAAACTGTGAACTTACTGTCAGTTAGCGACCGGGATAACATGCTCGCTAACTGACAGTTGGCACTTTCTGGTGTGACCCGGCCTTCAGTCTACATTATAACAGATTTGTTCCGCAACTGACCTTATTTGTTTGTTTTGCTTGATGAATAGATTTCTCCCCCCCTCCCCCCAAAAAACTGATTGAGTTACATCAAGTATCATTTTAAGTGCATGTAGAAGCTGTAAATAAGGGCAAAGTAGAGCATTATTTTAAGTTACTGGGGGAGTTCGACAGTAAATCTTCCCATTTGGAATCTGTATTCTTGTGTATTTCTCCCAGAGTAAAGCTTTAACTGATACTGATAATTTTAACATGCAACTTTCCTCATTAACTGCTAGTGAGTCAAATTATCAGGTTAAAAAAATATCATGCCATGTCTTCAGGTAAAAATTCTCTCTTTTCTCTCCTTTGTCGGTTTCCTTATTTTTCATATAAACGTAAAATATCCTCCTCAGTACACATAATCAGTTCACAAAATGTCACAACCATAGGAATATACAATGGTGAGCAATAGCAAAGTCAAATGCAAAACTAAACCTATCTATTAAAGTATTACTTTCAAGCTTTAGTAATGTCATTCTGTACAAAGATGTGCAGTGGTCTTCTGCTGACGGTCGGTGGAGCATGCTGCAACCAACTGAGAAGCCAAGATTCACCCAGTCGCCTATCTGAGACCAACACCGCTGTCAACTCAGACAAATCTAGTCTACCTCGTTGTAGGCCGTACTGATCCGAGATATGTGCTAATGAGCAACTTCTACATCAAGCAGCAGTGTGACGTGTGGCATGGAAAGCTTTGATGCAACAGCAGTGAGTCAAGGAATGGTGCTTTACAATAAGATACATTAAGATATTACATTAACATCACAGGCAGAGAGACGGAGGGAGGTAAATTCCAATTCAAATATGTGATAGTGTTATGGGAATTTACTCTTGTCATGTGTCAAGGCTCTTTGTCTCTTCTTCTCTTCATCTCCCTAAAAAGACAAAAACATAAAGAAAGAAGAGTTAACTGTGTGTGAATTAAACCCACAGTCATTGATTTTACAGCCCCTTGGTGAAAACACAACATTGGCATATTATCACCTTAGAAAGTTGTGCAAATGTTAGCAAGCAGTTGCCTATTTACACATCCAGCAAACACAAATCAACATTTGTATTTATTTGGAGTTGTGTTTTCTGGCCACCTGACGAATCTAAGTCCCATAGTCACTGTCTTTTTAGCTTTGTTTTAGTCTCCACCAACTCCTGAAGGAAATATCTGTCTCTTTAGCTGCTAAATCCTCCACTATGTCCACCAGCTAGTTGCTAACTTTGTCAATCTGCTGTTTGGTGCTGGACAGGTAGCGCACAGTGGGTTTATCAGGGTTAATATAAAAATATTGATTATAGCAGCTTTAACTCTAAGTGTGTGGTTGCTTGTGTGTGTGTGTGTGTGTATCTTTAAATGTCTCTCACCTGCCACGTCACATCAGCTAGACCATCTCGTACTGATTGGCTGTGATGATCCTGGACAGACAGCAGGCCAGCAACATGCCAATCAGCTGAAAGACAGACAGAAAAAGGCTTTGGTTTTATTGTTTTCTATTCAAAAACATGAAACATAAACACATTTTCTCAAAATCAAGACGTCATTTCCTGTGAAACCTACTCATTCCTTGCATTGATACATGTTTGTTTAGAAGAAGAAGGATAAGAGTCTGTGCACAAATTGACAAATGTAAAGTTGAAATTCAAAAAAGGAACGGGAATAAAGTTGTCTATTTCTGGCAATTTAAACAGGTTCTTGTCTCATGCAATGGGCCGTTTTCGCAGCAGACAATTTGGCTTGTCATAGTAGTAAAAACACAGGTGTCACTAATAACATTAACGATGGCTCCATTCTGTTCGAGTGTCCCAGTAAGCCATGACAGTGAGCCAGCATGCACAATACCAGGACCCTGAAACCGAAGCAGCTAAATGGAATTAAGCCATCATTAATTTTATTACCTACACCTGTGCTTTATCTACACGACAAAATGTCTTCCACAAAAAAGGCCTATATAAACTGCGTCTGTTGATTTTCTTGTCAATTGTCTTGCTTGTTTTCTGTAATTACGTCTCCATATTTAAACGTGTTAATAATTTATTGGTGCTGAAACACTACGCGTGTCACCTTTTATTTGCAAAACATGAACTTTTTTCGACTCTTACCTGTGAGAAGGCAATCCCAAACGTCACTCCTGCAATAATGGCCATGTTGGTTTCCATGAATGAAGTGACCAGCTCATAGCAGCCCTGAAACACAGGGGGCAGGTTAGTTGGCAGAGGGTACAGGGACATGTTATATGTGCAAATTAGAGGCAAGATGGATAACTGGGAGAGTATCTGAGGCAGTTGTTAGTGCGTGGAAGAGGGAGATGGTTTGAAAAGGTGTATGAGGACCTGTCAGATGTAAATACAGTCACTTTCTTCATGAACATTCATAACGTACCTAGCAGCAGACAGGTGAGAAGTATGAAAATACAATAACAAACTGACCTGGTGGTAGACTTTGTTCGGGGCTACAGTTGCATTGCGGAGGTCTTCTAGGTTGCAGTCGGAGGAGTTAAAGCAGCAGCTGGCAGGAATGCCATTGGATGGGTAATACACACTGCCAAACCAACTGGTGTAGTTATACACTCCACAGCAGCGCAGCTAGAAACACACAGAAAAAGAGAGAAGAGCATTGAGAGCACATGAGGATTAAAAGATAAGGCTGGTATGATGGACTTCCCTCCCTTGTCTGTTGCACTCAGCCCCTATGGGTTTTTCCCGAAGTTATAAATCTAAAATGAGTCACAAATATATAGTTTATTTTTTTAGAAAAAGTTTAAACAATTTCCTAAAACAGCTGGGCACTGTAGGTTTTCACAAACACTAATCAAACAGGAGTAAATTGTGCGTTTATTGGGGACTATTTTCAGCCGTGGTTTAATACATGTTTGCTGCATTAGTCGGTATTTGACGTGTTTGTGGGAATGACTCAAAATAAACTACAGTGCCCTTGTTAATTGTAATGAAGGAATGTGTCACCCAGAACAACAGTGTAGCTCACTGATGTGTTTTTAAGAGTTTTTAGACAACAATAGTGGTCTATGGCACAGAGGAAAAAAGATACAGCTTTGGCTACACAGGCAACACTTGTTAGTGGTATTTTCATGGGATTTGCTGACAATAATAAAAAGATAGAACTGCTAGTGTTATCCTTTAAAAAAGGCAAACCTTTAGCATTCACTGTTGTGTTTTGGTTTGCTGCTGATGCATTTATTAGCTTTTGATGATTTCGTGTTTACGGGGACTTACCCTGTGCTGCAAGTTATCAACCGCACGGCTCGCCTCATCCTCAGCGTTGTAGTTCAGGACTGCGTCGGTGTATGTCCTGTGAAAGGTTCCCTTTATCTGCAGCATGCAAACACACGCACACAAACCACACCCGTTAACAGCGTAACGGCGCTTTACGCAGCTTTAGTGTTAGACTTTAAAAGTTGCATGACTGACCTCGTGGCGAAACACAAATCCAGAGATCCCGGCCACTAACTCAGCGAGGAAGACGAGCGACAGGAACATGGCATACTACAGAGAGAGAGGGAGGAGGCATAGTTTGCATGAAAACCCTCTGCCTTAGACGTATCATTTGCTTATGCTTGCACACTCACACACGCACACACATACTTAAACACACTCATTTGACCACCATTAACCGAACAAAGTGCCCTGCAGCATCTATTGGATTTCTGATCCCTCTCCACAGGATAGAGGTCAACCATTATTCCCTTTATCATGTGACCTGAGGCTAATTGTTCAGCAACACTCTTCTCTCTCGCTGCAACGCAACACCCCACCCTTCCTCCTACAGCGTCTCACCAGCTTCAGCATCCATGGGCTTCCTCTGCAGGTGGCGAAGCATCCAAACAGGCCAAAAACGATGATGACGGTCCCGGTGCCAATTAGGACGTACGGGGCATTGGTGGAGTTGTCGGCTATCAGAGAGATGTACGGGCCCAGCATCAACTTCCCCCATACTCCCACTGCCAGCAGGATGGCTCCTGTTATCTAGAGGGCGGGGGTTGGAGAGATGGATGTGACAGAGAGAGCACAGGAAACAGAATGAAAGCAGGGAACAGGCCTTTATCTCCGCACTTCTGCGATATTACAATAGCTGCGTGTTAGCAGCGTGGCAAGGGGGAAGAGGAGAAAGAGGATCAAGGTGGAACAAGAAAGGAGAGCAATTAGAGTAAGGAGGAGGAGACGGGAGACAGAAGACACAAATATATCTGGAGTGCGGGATAGCGATCACCTGCTTTATGAATATGCTTGCACTCATTCACACACACAGACAGAAAAAAGAAAGGGGACATGTCAAAGAAGCTCTTTGATCCGAGGCGAAACGCTTCCTCCTGTTGCGCCTCTCTTAGCATTTCAAATGAAGGCTGCGGATAAAAGAGCGTGTTGTACGAGGCAGCTGAAGCGGCGTGTGTCTCAGCTGGGTATGTCTTGCTGGCATTGGAAAGAGAGCGGGGTGTGGAACGGCTGCTGATGATCTGACTCTAGTGAGGGCCAACTCATCATACTGCCCTCCTGCCTTCCAAGAGGAGGCTGTTCGCCGCCCTGCTGCCAGGCCCTCTGGTTAGAGAGGGAGCAGTCTGTGCAAAATGTCTGCGTGCACCCTGAAACCTCGAAAACCGATGAGAAGAAAATACTCTCAGCTCTCGGCAGAAAATGAGCCAATAAGACTGAAAACAGCAGTGGGAAGAAAGGCTCCCTCTTAGCAATTAGTCAACAGTGTCAGTGCCTAATGTCATGTTATGTAAGAATTACAATAATACAGAATTGATATATAACACAAAAACATTTCTTTGCATACACTTAAGCTGCCATGTTCCCTCTCTGGCTGTAGCTTAAACTAGTCTCTGCAGGTTAATGACTATGTTAACAACATTTACACTTTGCCCCATTGGCAAAGGGTGTGCACATAATAACAGGGCAAAGGTTTTTCACCATGACAAATCACCAGTCTCTGGCCTGCCTGTCCTTTGACTGCTGTATCGTTCTGAATTTGGTTGCAGTTTAACGACAGGTACAAGGAGTCTTTTTAGACTTTAACAGAGTGAGAGTAGCTTGAGAATGTCTTCTACAGCTACTGTGTAAAATGGCTGAACTTGATCGGGTCTCATGCAAACATCCGCCATATGAATTTCCATTTCACTATGACGCACGAGGACAATGAGCTTCAGCTGAGGGCGAGATGATAAGAAGGGTTACAGGGAGAGAAAACACACACACACACACACACACACACACACACTGAAGCTCCTGAAGAAAGCATGAGCTAAAACTATATTTTGAAATTACAGATACACTGGTTTAAGGCTGCAACTATTGATTATTTTCATTATCGATCAATCGTTTGGTCTATAAATTGTCAGAAAATAATAAAAAATGCCCATCACAATATCCTAAAGCCCAAGTTGACAAATTCTAATGGGTAATTTGTTCCACCAACAGTTTAAAACCTAAACATATTCAGTTTATTATCATAGAAAACCACTAAATATTTACATTTGAGAAACTGTAACCAGTACGTTTTTGGCATTTTTGCTTACAAATGGCTGAAATGGTTAACTTATTATCAGAAGTGTTGTTCGTTTCCTGCAACACTGCCAACGTATTTATCTCTTATGACTTAAACATGTAGCTGTGGCTTCTGTTATGTAAGCAAAACCTGTAAAAATGGGTATTATTGACGACTTGTGGGCAGTTAGATGCGAGATGATAAATGTTCAGTGGCAGGATATTTGATGGAGCTGAACCACACAGTGAGAACTGAGAACAGATTTTCTATTTCAAATCATCTCAAGAGTTGCCTGTTTAATGTTTTTGTAATCTCTTTATCTGGATCCTCATCCTGTTGTTCCTTGCACTTCTGTAGCTGCCATTTTCCATAGGCCTACCAGTACTCTGGTTTCATATGGGATGCAATTTCTCAAGGTATTGATTTTCATGTTATATAAATGTCTATCGTGTAAATCACCACATATTGTAAGTATGTATAAATGCTCAGGTACTGAGACTGCATGATACTGATGAAGATCCGTTTTAAAAGGTCAAAAGCCAAAAAGGTTGAGAACCACCAGCGTAACACACAGATACTACAGGGATAAACGATACGTCAAAATCTCACTGTTTATATCATCACATCGCCCAACCATACTTTGGACAACCATACTTTGGTGACGCCTTCAAATGTCTTAGTTGTCCGAGCAACAGTCCACAACCCAAAGGTGTTCAGTTTACTATCATGTACGACAAAGAAAAGCATCAAATCCTCACGTTCGAGAAGCTGAAACCAGCAAATGTTTGCCATTTTTGCTTACAAAATAACAAACATTATTATGTGATTATCAAAATAGCTGCAAATTAATTTCCTGTCAATCGACTAATTGATTAATCGACTAATCGTTGCACTGCCCGGCTGAACTGAAGGACTGCAGGCTGATGATTTGATTCGTCAGTAATGACATCTACTGTTTCTATTAACAGTGATTCTAACAGCCAGAGCAGACCGTCATTTCAGAGAAAAGTCCTCTAGATGACGATGTACTCACTGTTTATGGCCTACATCATCATCATCAGCAACAAAATGTCTCTGCCCCTGAGAGCTGCTGTCGCATACAAATAAAGGACCATCTTGTCAATGCTAAAGCGCTCATTTTTAAGCCAACAGGGAAATCAAGTCCAAGGAGCAGGGGCAAGTCATCTAGACTTCAGTCTGTGGTGTGAATCCCAAACAGCTTCAGACCCCCTTTCTCCCCCTCCCTGGAGCTGAGCAGCTCCCCCACCCCCTGCACGTTTTGTTTGAAATTCAATGCCAGGCCGGCCACCCTGGTTACAGCGCAGAGTTTAAAACAGGTCACCCCTCTTGCCTCCTCCTCTCGCGGGCCTAATAAAGAAACAGAAGGTGCGATGACAAAATATGCCGGCGAGGACACCACGCAGACTCCACCACCTGCTCTGCATTTAACCGTCCTGTGTGTACGTGTAAAGTATGGTAGCTATTCACACTTAAAGACATTATTTGCTGCGACAAGCTGATGACAGTGAAACCGGGGCCTGACATTGAAGCAGCTCTCCCACTCCCAACTCTGTGCCAGTGAACGTCTCCATGCTTCAGCCTCGGAGCCTCGGAGAGGCACCGAGCCGCGAGACACTTGTGCACTTTAGACGCCTGAAACCTGATGCTGTAGATGTGAGAGGGGTGCTAAGAGACGGTCCAATCCTGACTAAATATAAAAGTTCATATCAGTGACACCGACACATGTCTGCAGCAGGGCAAGAAGACAAACAGCACGCCTCTTCTTCGTGAACACATAACTGAAAGGCTGATTTCAGTTCTGTGTTTCCACAATGCATGACTTTCTTCTGCAATCTTAGGGGTTAGTTTAGGTTTTGTTCAAGGCCAAGTAGCCGTATTTAAGCTATTTTCACTTCCTACACTTCAGAGTGAATGTGGGTAAAGCAGAGAAAGTACTCTTCAGGTCCTAAACACATTATAGACGGATAAATCTCTTCAACGTGTTCTTATTAGATTGTTGTACCCAGGCTATATCTGGCTAAAATCTACCAAACAGGAATGAGCCTATAAACCACAATTATGGTAAAAGAATTATGGTCAAAACTGAACTAATAGCTTGGCTAACATGTGGTCTTAGATTCATATTGTTGCTCGCACGTTTGCTAGATCATATTCACTCAACTGGTAATCAAAAGGTAAACAAAGGCACATCCAAACCACTGAAAACAGTGAAAACAGGGAATAAGAGACACCTTCTCAAGAAAATCTCAAAGTAATTTATCCCAAAATTGGAAGCAGCCTCAACCAAAATTATTTTTATGCTTTGAGAGATGCTTTCTGAGTGATCTGCTGGCTCAAATCCTGAGGACACTTACTACAAAGAGCGTTAATTACAGTGAAAGTCTATTCTTCAAACGAGTGTCATTATATACTGCTTGCTTAGCATTGTGAAGCTTTTTATGAATTCAAATCAGAGCGAGGCTTTGCAGCTTAAGGCCTTGGAAAAAAAATATCCTCCAGAGATATTGATTCAACTCTTTGGTACAATCTGAAGCTTTTGTGGTGCTGAGTTTTCCATAATATTGTAGGGTGTGTCTAATGTTTTTGCTCCTCCATTATACAGTGTGTAAATGTGGTGGACAAAATATCAAGCAGAGAAGGTGAACAGTGCACGCGTCCAAATCCAAAAGATGTCGTCTTCATACAAATGATACGTGGGTGTTGTTTTGTATGAATGTTTGCCTGACAAATACCTCGTAGGTCGAAACGTTGCATTTATTCCAAATGATTGGGAGCTTGCAAGTCTCAGTGTGCTAACTACCACTCCTTTTTCTTTGTGGACAAAACATTAGAAACACTGGCAACTATTTTCATAATCATTTATGTAATTTATCAAGCAAAAATGCCCACAATTCTATGGATCCAGCTTCTCAAATGTGAGGATTTGCTGCGTGTCCTTGACTTATTATAGTAAACTCGATATCTTTGGGTTTTGGACTGTTGTTCAGACAAAATAAACAATCTGAAGGCGTCATCTAAGGCTGAAGGAAATTTTGATTGTCATTTTGCAGTATTATCTTATTCTCTTAACATCTTATAGATCAAATGATTAATCGCTTAATCAAGAAAACCATTTGCAGACTAATGATAATGAAAATATGTATAATACCGCACCACCACAAAGCACAGCCTCAACATGGAGAGTCGGCAAGCAACTAAACAACTAAAGTAGCATAATAGTCTCAACAGTAACATTTCAACATTTTAAGTTAAGTATTTTAGAGCTGAAACATTTAATCAATTAGTCAATTTACAGAAAATTCAAGTAATTTATCAAGCAAAAGGACATTTATAGACGCCATATTAGGCTTTAGATTGTGATGGGTGTTTTTTAAAAAAAATATTTTCTTATCTTAAATCAGGAAACTTTTGGCAGATTAATCAATTATTAAGTTAGTTGCAGTCCTATACCTTCAATACAATGCTGTATTATATGACCACCACCACAAAGTACAGCCTCACAATTTGGAGTCAACAAACAAAACAAGTAAAGTAGTAGTCTCAACATTAAAGTAAAGTATTCATAGCAGGTATTTACTGCAGTACTGTAGTATTTTAATTAGGCTATATTACATGGTACAAGTGTTTTTCTGGACACTCAGTTTAAGGCACATTTTCTGTAGTGCTCCTACAGGAAGCAATGGGTTTACTGGGGTATTGCTATTATCTATATAGGAGTATATACTAAGGGTGCAAGGTCCCTTTAAGAATCTATGGCAACGACCACAAAATGTACAGCTTGTGGTCAGAAAATGGGCTTTAAACGGGCCTTATCATAAAGACTAGGCCCGCAACGGTGGTCTCATCAGACAGAGTTAAATCGCTGCGGTGATGAAAACATCCTCCACCGCGCTAACTGACAGCAACCATGATGCTATGTGCGCTAATGCCCTCACACCACTGACGCCCAGCAGCCAAAATATGTGTAACCTTAACACGAGTTATATATAGGAAGACGATCAGATTCACATATTAAACGCTAAGCTAAGCTATATCGATCATTTAGCGTAATATATGCAAACAACAGCTTGATTCCGTCGATGATGCTGGCTCTGTCCACCCCTTCATCACGCACGACAAAAAAAAAAAAAAAATACCACACACACACACAGAGAGAGAGAGAGGTGGATTAATGGTGGGCTGCGATCGTTTTTTAAAGGGTTATTTAAAGAGAAAAAAAAAGATACCAAGAGGCTACGTACCCAAAACACGAAGGAGTATACGATGAGGAGGGTTTTAAGGCAGGTGATGACCGGTTTAGTCTCCATTCTGGAGCGTACGTTAGACCCGCTGTGATAATAACGGAAAAAAACGTCTCCTCGAACTGTCGCGTTGCAACCGTCCGCTGATGCAGCCACACAGCGTCACTGGAGCAACGCATCACAGCAGCAGCGGCGGTGGAGGAAGTGTTCACATCCTTTACTTAAAAATACTCGGTTACAAGTAAAAGTCCTGCGTTGAAAATTTTACTTAAGTATGTGAGTATAATCAGGTACTTCAAATATTAAAAGTACTCAATGCAGACATATGGCCCCTGTGACTGTTAGCCTATATCATCATTAGATTATTAATACTGTTATAGTTGGTTGAGGTGGAGCTACATTTTAATTATTTTGTACAGGACTGCAACTAATGATTATTTTCATTAGGGATTAATCTGCTGATTATATATATATATATATATATATATATATATATGTTTGTAAAAATTCTGAAAATAGTGAGAAATGCTTGTCACAATTACCCAGAGCCCAAAGTGACACATCACAATGCTTTGTTTTGTTTGTCCAACCAAAAGGACAAAATTCAAAATTATTAGGAATAAATTAAAATATATTAAGAAGAAATGCAGCAAATCCTCATATTTGAGAAGCTGGAACAATGACATGTTTCTGCGTGAAAAATGACTTTAAACGATGATCAAAATAGTTGCCAATAATTTTTCTGTGAATGGACTAATTGATTAATCGACTTATTGTTTCAGCTGTACTAGTTTAATTAATCAAATCATCATATTTTACAAGCTCTTCGTATGTTTTGTATGCAAAAATCTTAATTTGTAGAGTAACTAAAGCTGTCACATAATTGTAGGGAAGTAAAAAGTATAATATTTCCCTCTGAAATGTAATGGAGTAGAAGTAGAAAGTGGCATGAAAAGAAAAGACTCAAGCAAAGTACCTCAGATTTGTCCTTCAGTATGTACTTGAGTAAATGTACTTAGTTACATTTCACCACTACAGACCAGCCAGTGGCGTACATTATGATCAACGTGACTTTTATGTAGTATCAATGATACTCTTGATTTTTGCGAAGACAAATAAATGATGTCCTCGTGTTGTTCGCTGTCATTTCATTTCCCAAATAGACCAAAAGCATGATAAAGGTGTGCAAACAGGACTGTGTGCATGTGCTTTGAGGCAGTTTTGGTAAAATCTACTTGTGGAAGGCCACCTGTCTGATATTATTCACATGTTTGTGTGAAGTCATGAACACCTAAAATTAGGTCTAGATAACTCCAGGTGTTTACAGGGGGTTTCTGGGAAAATATAAAGTCATACAGGTGTTCCTGTCATTTTGCCCACGCCATTTTATATCAGTGATGGTAGGCTAATAGATAATAGAAGATAATAGAAACACCTCTCTGTATAATGCAATACAGCTCAGCAGAACCACAAACTAGTCTCTAACACACCTCTCACATCATACGCAGGATAAAACAACGTGTGTTATTATGGGTGGGTTGCTGTGCTGCAAAATCCGAAACACTTGAATATTTTTTGTTTCTCAGCTAAATATTTTATCACACTGCAAACAAAATCAGTGGTGTATGGGGATACTGATAACAGACTGAAATGCTCGACTTCAGGTGAGTTATATTATGGGGATGAATCAGGTTTCATTAAGGGGTTTTGGGGGAGAAAAACAGTTTTTTTGGTGACCGACCTTTTATAACAACCTTAAAATACATGCAGTGCAACTGTTGCAGAATTAGGGGATACAAAGACTGCTTGACAGTGAAGCCACCTGCTGTAAAATCCGTTTTAGTTTCATCAAAGGACAAACAGTCAACAGGGGTTAATAATTCGAGCACCCTCAGATAGAATAGAAGAGTGCTCTGTACAATTTGTCCTACATTTGAAAAGTAATAAGCAGGCAAAGAGATCTCAAACATCAAATGCACATCTGTTGACCTAGAAAAAACAATGTAGCAGTGTTTGAGTGCTGCAGAAGAAACAAAAAAACAATAAAGCAATAAATGAGAGTGCATCTGTTAAATCTTAACAATGACATTTATGAAGAATAGGAAAGGGGGCACAACGTGTTCTGAGCAACACTGTATCACTGCCCTTACACAAAACAAGGCACAGCCAGGATGATACAACAGGCTGATGTACATAATGATGCTGTTTCAATCTTTTCCAAATATACACAGACACATCTACACGTTGTTTTATACAATTTCACTTCTAATGTTCCTGCTACAGATCTAAAAACATGGAAGAAATAGGAGTGTGGTGTGCAGATACTTTCGCACACTTCACCATTCAACAGGGCCGTGGACTCACAGGAGCTTTCTACACCTGACAATGGATAAAACATTCAGAGACCAGTTTTATTCTTTTATAACCAATCGTATTCTTTTTAGTGAGTGTTCACCGTTGGAATTACAGCAAAAAGCCTCTGCATGGAATAAAGCACGAGATAGCTCATTAGAAAGCTGCAACTGAGTGCTGCCAGACGTTTAGCAGTATTTACTTTTTCTGACATACGGGACATAATGTGCATTATGTGCAATACCATGGACATAATCATTTAACATTTTGAATTAACCACATACACTTAGTTGTACTTGAGATTTGATATTGTACATACATCGCTATATGCCAACACTCATACAAATGTATATGCAACTCACCCAGAAGCAACTGTACCGTTAACCTTGTTTATATTTTTGGCATTGTGTAGATTTTGGACATCTGTTTATTGATATTTTTATACTTGCACTCTTTCCTACTTTGTACTGCTGCATAACAATTTCCCTCGGGATGAATACAGTTCTCTCATATCTTATCTTAGAGTGATTTCTTAAATTACTCTATAGCAGAAGTACTGATCATACTATCAAGAATCAATTATTTTGGGAGTATCTTCATGTCACATAGCTCACGTCACAGCTGACATCACAGGTGTAATAAATCAAAACTATATTTCAATATCCAGCTTTTTCCTGGGCTTTTAACCCTATCATGTCGTCTCCATGGAGTTTGCTCAGTTGTCATGGAGATGGATCTGTCAGTGTGCAAGCTCAGTAGCCGTTATGATGTAATCCGTCTGCACTTTTAAGATTTCTTGTTCATGCTGGGCTAAAGTTAATTGAGTTCACTCTTAGCTGGAATGTCAACAGCTCCATCTCCATGACAACTGGGCAAACTCAATCTGCTGATGAAGATGGTGTGATACCGTTGAAAGCTCCAGAAAAAGCCAGTAAAAGGACGTTGAGTTGGGATTTTGTTTTTTGGTCAAACTAATAGCCTTAACATAATGAAATAATTCTGTTGAAATTTAATATGAAATGTCATTAACAAGAGCATTTACAGTATAGGTATTGGGATGTGATTATCAAAGATTACTGGGATATTGTGGCACACAGTGAATGGAGCTTTTTAGAAAAATTAAATGTAAAACCAGTACAGCAAAAACATTGGATTGAGTCTATTACTAGTTCACAATGTATTCATGTTATTGCCCAACTCACCGTCTGTCTCCACCTAAAGGAAGACTCTGAATACTGAAGAATCTGGCGAATTCCAGGTGGACAGACTTCCTACTCACTCAGTTTAGGATGATCAAATTTAATAGATTTCACAAAATACAGGAATCATTAAGTAGGCGAGGTTTCAGGCGCGAATTAACTGTATCCTTTAATAGACAATCCATGGATCCAGTGGTTGTGTTCTTTCAGCATGACTACATTTGTCACAACAGAATTCAAATTTAAAACAAATATTAAAACCAACAACAACAAAAATACAAACACAAACACATAATCAGTCACTACATAACACAGACATTTCTTCAAGTGTGTTCAGTCAGTAGCAAGTACATGGGCTCCTGAAGGAAATACATTAAAAGTGCTTCAAACATACAGTTCTATAAGACAAAGGGGCCTCTTGCAAGAATCACAAGTACCAACAGATTTGTTCTTAAGTGGCACGTACAAGTGATGGAAGAAAACTTGTCAGATATGCCTAAATTATAATGCCTTAATCTGAATGAATTTGCAGTTTAATTAATGTTACAGAAACTAACTAAAATAAATAACTAAAACAAAATGTATGCAAAATTAATACTGTGTTCACCATACCACCATCATCGTGGCTTGTCAATTTACTGAGACATTCAACATTTTTTGTAGATGTTATTGGCATATGTTGGCATGGCAACCTAAACAATTCAGTGTTTGTTTGGATAATTAATTCAAGGTGAACATCCTCTGTTGCACCTGACAGTCTAACATGTCTTAATCCCACCGCTGTAATAAGTTTTCTAATTGTTTCGGGTCCCCTGACACCGACTACTCACACTACTAAACTTGTTATGTTTTCGGCTGCTGATTTCTGACAGCAGGATGTGACGCTCAGAAGCTCTGGTAACATTTTTTTAAATGAAACTTGTCCACAAATGGAGCAGAACAGGGATTATTATATATTATATTATTATATATATATTATTATTTTAGGGGCGTTTCATGACAGGTTTGTGCAGTTGGTGAATTCGACTTCTAGCACGAACAAGCATGACAGAAAAAGTAAGAGGGGTTTAGGGTAAGGATATGAAAATGTTCTTGCAAGAGGCCTAATGTGCAAGTAAAACTAGTGTGCATTCTCTGCTCTACCTGTGTGTATTAGGCTAATTTTTACATCAAAAGTTCCCTGTGTGAGAGATGTTCACCCCGTTCTTCCTCAGGTCGTTTCAGTCAGTCAGCAGCTGGATGATTGATAGTCTCTACAGGGACAATTGTGTCGAAGCAACAATGAGGGGAGATCGGAATATGTGAAAGGGCAGGAGTGAAGCCACTGAAAGTTCTCATCATGCTCTCTCAAAGGCACCAGTCTTCTGATGTGAACTTGAGCCCCCGTACAATCTTGATCCCTGATGTGCTGCCTGGTTCACATACAAGAGTTCACTCAGCTCCGTGACATACACTCCCGAGTCCCTCCTCTTCAAGGCTTTTATCATTTTTAATGCTACGAGTCCTCCTTTCAAGTTTCTGGTCCCACTGGGTCTAAATGGTACCGTGTTATCTATACTGACCCAAACTCAGCCATCCAGGCTACGTATTTTTCCAGGTCGGCAGCAGAGACGGACTTGGAGATCTTCTTGAGTGTGAGGGTGAAGTCCTCCATGGTCACCGGCATCTGCAGCTCGTCTTTGGACAGAGCTCGGATCTCCTCGGGGGTCAGGCCTTGGATTCGACGACGCATTGCCATCATGGACGCATCCCTGATGTACATGTGAAGACAGGAGCAGAGGGGGGCAAGGGTGTTCAAACACATAACACGTTTTTATTTTTTTATAAATATGCTCCTTAAAACATACTTCACATAGTATTTCTACTATTTTGGATTCCATACTTGAAGAGTTTTACTCCTGTCAAAATGGATGGAGTCTAGGCTGTGATCACTAAGCCACAACTGGCTGAAATCCTGCAGGCTACAGGCTGTGTGTGGATGATACTCACACACACACATCCAAGGTCAATGAAACAATGCAAGCCGCAGATGAGCAGGGACAACTTGGGCAACATAAAATACCTGCCATTCCCAGCGTAGCTACGGTTGAAAAGGCCCACAAAGACGAGGACAGGGTGATAAGGAGAAGTGTTCAACTGAAGCAGCTGTTAAACTGCAATTAGGAGTAATGTTCAGCATATAAACATATCCCAATGATCAATGCTTACTTTAAAATAATCACTGGTGTTATCTGTTTATACGTAGGTGTGTGTCACCTACGAGACAAAGAAAACAATGAGCTGTATGTTATTATTCTATTATGTATAATACATGGGTTTATCATTTTGTGATTGATTTAATAGCCATTTCTGTGTTTTTGCTGGTGTAATAAAATATATGTACATGCATACAGAGTTAGAGCTGATAAGCAATAGACAATATAACTTGGTTGATTGATATTCATATTGAAATGGACGGATGAGCTTTAGGGAAGCCAGAGAAAGAAGACTGGAGTCAAAATATTACATTTTGATTTAATTTGTGTTAACACGGTGACGTCTTCCCTCCGACCCTCTTTTTATCTGAATCTGTGGGGAATAAATATAGTACAGTAATACTGTGAGTTCACAGGGATCAGAAGGATGATCAATGATTAATCTATAGAGCCCATATTGAAACAGACTTCGCAAAGTGCTTCACAATTGAGGATCAAATGAAAAGATCATTAACAGGGAAATGGTTCAAATGTGATAAAAAGAATAAAAAAATCCATCACTAATAAACTTTTCTTTTTTAAATTAAGCTTATATATATATATATATATAAGCCTTTGATTGAACTTTTAGAGACTGCTGTGTAGACTGTAAACATAATAACACAATCAGTAAAATTGAAAAAGTATTATTATCAAAATATAGCCTACCTAAAGTAAGTACCTAAAATAAAAGTGCTCATTATGCAAAATGGCCCATTTCAGAATAATGTATATGATATTATTCTGGGTTAGAATTAGTGATGCATTAATGTGTAAGCATCACTAATGTTACAGCTGGTAAAAGTTGGTCTAATTTTAACTACTTTATATGTTGCCTTAATCTATAACAATCATAATTTATTAGTTGTTTATATTTTGTATTAATAATCCAAATCTGCAAAGTAACTAGTAGCTAAAGCTGTCAAATAAAGGTAGTTGAGTTCAGTATGCCTCCAAAATGTAGTGGAGTAGAAGAATAAAGTAGCATAAAATCACTCACTCAAGTAAAGTACAAGTACCTCAAAATTGAAATCTAAAGAGAGATCAAGACTAAGTAACATAAACAGAAAGCTTATCAACAATTAGCAGCATAATGAGTTTATCAGTATGTAAAAATACCCTACACTGTGGGAACATAGAGGAGAAGAAGTCAATGCATGTCCATTGATTTGCATTCATTATCCTTGAACATGTCCCGTATCTGATTAAACTCCGCTAACTATTTCTGAGCCCGCCTCAAGAGCTAAAGATCAAATCCTGCGTGGTGGCGTTTTTGTAACAAACTGTAGGTGAGAGAAAATGCATCTTTATACTGATCTGACTGTCCTTTCACAGGCAAGCGATGCCTGTAAACTTCACACTGTTAGTGATTTGGCTTCACAGCCAAATGCAAATACTTGCTCATAAAGATTTGTAATCTGTCTCTCTCGCCCACATGCACAAAACACACACTGTCTATGGCTGCTCTTGTAATTTCAAAATGATTTAAATGGCTGTTCCAGCAGCTAAATGTATTCCAGTTAGAATACAGCGTGTATAACCTCTGTAGTCACACTTCATCTCTTTACACTGCTCGTATATTCTAGGCTGTAGTTACCACACACACACACACCTGCAGACGTTGGTGATGTCTGCTCCAGAGTAGCCCTCAATCTTCTCAGCAATGAGGTCCAGGTCCACGTCAGCAGCCACCTCCACCTCCCTCAGGTTGATCTTTAGAAGCTCTACACGACCCACGGCTACACACACATATACAAAAAACAGCATTAATCAGATATTAGCATTGATGTGTGCAGCCTCTGTTAGACTAACACAGGGACCATCGCTGTAGCTTGTTGTGCAGTCAGTCTGTGGGCGATGAGGTCACCTGTGGGCAGCGGGATGTAGATCCGCTTCTCCAGCCGCCGTCGTAATGCCTCGTCGATGTCCCAGGGGAAGTTGGTGGCAGCTAGTACCATCACCATCTTAGAGGGGTCATCATTCTCCAGAGCTCCCCCCACACCTGCTCACAAAACCACAATTAAACTAGAAAATGCATATTACTGTACCATTCATATGCCATATGATCTTGGAATCTATCCAGGATACCTGACTGAATTTTTTGTAGTTTAATACTGGACTTTCTACAGTTCTACAGATTCAGCTAATTTATGTTGAACACATTCAGTAACAAAGTAGATTTCATCCCAAACATGAGTTGGTGCCAAACCCAATAAGGAAAACATTACTGCACATGTGTTGCATAGGTCTTGACTGTACAATTTATGCTTTTGATTGTAATTTTTGTTAACATTTAAATGTTTTTCTTGAATTAACTCCAAAAACAACTCCATTAGAAACCCCTTCAGAGCTTCACCTCCCCACTTCTCTATTCCACTCACCATCCATCTGAACCAGAAGTTCTGATTTGACCCTGCGGCTGGCTTCATGTTCGTCAGATGTTCCTCTTCTGCCACAGATGGAGTCAATCTCGTCTATGAAGATGGTTGTTGGTGCATAAAACCGGGCCTAAGAAAAAAAAAAAAAAAGAGACTTTTTCTCTGCCATATAACAAAATATTTAGTTCTTCAGTTTGGTACTGTGTGGTTTTGCTAAACAGACCACATACATGTACATAAACGTACCATTTCGAAGAGCAGACGAACAAGCTTTTCGGACTCGCCCCTGTATTTGGAGGTGAGGGTGGAGGAGGACACATTGAAGAAAGTAGTCCCACATTCCGTGGCCACAGCTTTGGCTAACATGGTCTTCCCTGTCCCGGGAGGGCCGACCATTAACACACCCTGAGACAAAATGTTGCACACTGTTAAAACTTAAGACACATAAACACATGTACACAGACACACAGGGAGGATTTTGAACTGACTAGCAGTGACTATAAATTCTAACTGTCAGAGAAAGACTGCCACTGTTACTCAGCTAAAAGTAATCTTAGCAAAAGATAGCATATAGCTGAACAATGTGGGAAACCTATATCAGACAGAAAATGTTATTCCAAGCAGATTATGTTTATATGTTTTAATATATGTTTTATATGTTTGAATCGCTGAACAAAATTTAAGATGTGGTGAGTTATTCAGAGGCCTGGAACTAGATCAAACATGTGAAGATGATCGCGCAATAAATGCAATTAAAATAATAAGTTAGTTCATTGACAGCAACAAAAAATTCACAAGCGGGAACAGCAAACAACTATTTCTCAGAGTGTTTTGACGCTGCTGGACAACAGTGCTTTTACTGGTGATCCTCTGCATTAAAACTCCCGTATGTCAGCTTTCAAATACATTAAATATGAATTAGAGAGTAAACTGGCCATCAGAGAGGAACAGCAATTACTGTTCATTTTTAGGAATGAATTGCTGCAAACTCTGTACGTCATTCATATCTATTAGAAACAAACAAGTAAGGAAGCACAGCATTTAGAGGCACAGGGCTGATTAACAGGAGAAGGCAGCTAAAAGAGGGTGCAGAGAGAACTGCATCTGCTCCATGACTGACAAACTACAGATCTGATCAGGCTTACCAGTTATAACTCTTCTCCTATATAATTTTATAATACTCAATACATACATTTAGTGTTCCTGCAAACTAGGAGCAGACTTCTACACTGAAATCCTCTGCCTGAATGTGCTCATGTTTGTTGTTTAAGCTCTGATTCACGGAACCTTGACAGAGAGCAAATGCCAAAAACAACACTGCATTTGCAGCTGTTTAGTCAATGTGTTTAATGTAAATCGGAGCTGCATTTAATTAGAGGGATGAAACGAGAACGTGGGACCCAACGCAGCCACTGTAGACTCATCATCGCTGAATAAACACAGGAAATTTGATATATGAAAATATGACAGGCTGTTATTACTGGGCTTAACCATGCATGTAAATGAATTGCCTTCCACTAAACTGTAAGCCCCCTGCAACCAAATAAAGTTTCAGTTTACTTTGTCACTGTCCCCTTCTCCCTTTCGTCTTTTCGTGTAATCGGTTAGATACATTTAGTTTAAATGTCAATAATATTAAACAAAATTGCCATGCCTGATGCAAATCTCTTCTGAAAACATTACGACTATCGCTGCCGCTCTGATATCTGACATTTCTGCATCTGGTTTGTGTCTGTTGCCATGGAGATTACATGAACCACAGAGTGACACAATCCATAGCATCTCTGTGTAACTGGAGTCCCTCCTGCCTCAGAATCCATACGGGCTAATGTGTGTTATATTCCCTGCAGGATGTGGGCAGACAGATTTTCAATGTGCATCACCGATGCAGACGGGATTGATCAGCGCCTCAGCAGGAGCAGGTGGGAGTGGGATGGCTCACCTGCAGTAAACGTGCAGTAATAGCCGGAAATCCTGCAGGGGAGGATTGACTAAACAGAAACACACAGACCTCTATACTAAATGTCACCTGTAATGAAACAAATACCTTCCGCCTACATGTGTGCTGATAAAACAATCATGTACTTAAAACGTCTTTTTTCTATAACTAATGTATTAATCCTTCATTTTATCTTTATTTTTATAACAAAGGGCTCTCAGTACGTAAGTAAAGAGTTAAATAATGCATGCTTATATCAGACAAATGAAAGGCACTGTGCTGCTGTAAACTGATTGACCCTCACATGGCGGGCCTGAGGGGTAGAAGCCTCACATGATGAAGTTCAACAGAGGCTGGTACAGAAGAAAACTCCCTATCTGGTCATTCAGCAGATTCATGTAGATACTGAGAGGCAGCACGACTGAGCAGGCCCGTTAAGGATGTTAGTGATGCAAACATACATGCATTCACATTGAAGTTTGTTCCTATTTAAGAGAACAGCAGGCAGTTGTACCAGGTTCAAATGTAGCTAAATGTACTATAACTTTATAAAAACAGGTTGCACTTTCTTAAAATGTACACCTCCCTGAGCTGTAAGTCATTCAATATTTACAGCAGAACGGTTAAAAACTGGGAGACATTAATGTTAGAAGAAAAAAGAAGTTTTTTTTTTAATATTTACACCTGGAACGCATTGTGAAAGACTAGATCCATTAACATATATGATGACACTGACATGCACACTTGGTATTGTCCTGTCCAGTTACTGTTACTTGGGTTAGACGAGGGCACAACTGTGATTTTAGGCTGCATTCACCTGGAGTTGCCACTGGAATTACATTTTGATTTATTATGACCATATTTATGTGCGATACAGCCATCCTCACCCCCCAGGAAACAAGGGGAGAAAGAGAGAGGGGTATGAAATGTTGTGGTTATGCGGTATGCGCCTTAACTGTTTGGCTACCGAATGTGAAATGTCACCCTCTGCCACAGTGTTTTGATCACAGTCGACTTAGTCAAGTGGTAGTATAAGTAAAGATGGTGCAACTGAACAAAGTGGAAAGTTTAGTGTGAAACAACATACAATATAGCTGTCAGTTTTGACTTTACACTCCAAGTTTGGATTAAACTTTCTTTTTAGCTGGTGCAACAGGCTGCAGGAGTCTAAAGATGGTGGATGTGTTACAATATTATACTGTAAGGCAATATGGCTGCCCGTTAAAAGGTCAGTAACTAAGCAGATTCTAATTTCATCTGAGCTGCTCACAGCTAAAAAACATGTCTCTATTGATTTATGTGATTTCTCAGTCATTTTTAAAAAGCACACTAAAGAAATACATACAGCTCAGAGTATGTTTATGTGTGTGTGTGTGTGTGTGTGTTTATACATATGTACCTTCCAGGGACGACGAATGCCCTTAAAGAAGTCAGGCATCCACATGGGCAAAACCACTGCTTCTCTCAGCAGCTTCTTAGCATCTTCCAGATCAGCAATGTCATCCCTACAGTTCATCCAGAGAACTCAGTCAGCAGTGCTAAGAAAAAAAACCTCCCCCGGCAGCAAAGCGTATAAAGGACTATGTAAGAATCTGTGTGTGCTACCATACCAGTGTACGTTAGGGTTACGAGACACGATATCTCTCTCCAGTGAGTCCACCAGGTCACTGTCATGTCCCGTGCCATCAAACTTCTTCTGCTCTACTTCCCCTGGTGCGTCTCCAACCCCTTTCTTTCCCTGGAGACAAAAAAAGAAGGAAAAAAAGATTAATAAAACCAAAATCAGGTGTTTTTCGGAGACAGATTTCTGGGTCATTTCTTAAGGACCTCACCCATCCATCTATCTGTCCACTCAACCACCAATCAACTGCTGTAGTCTGACCTTATCGTCTTTGGCCTTTGTGCCTCGGGCATCTCTGCATCCCGGCCGATCTGGTTTAGGGTTGGCTTGACCGCGGCCTCCCGGCGCTGCCCCTCGATGCTGCAGACCAGGAGAGTCCTTCCTCTGCTGCTTCACCGCACTGTTGGGGCGCTTCACTGCAACAGGATTCCTACAGAGGCATATAAAAGATCATTTGCAATGGGGAAATAGTGGTAGAACATAATGTGCCAATGTCCCCACAGAGGGAAGCTCTTAAACCAGCTCTGCAAGTTCTCTGTGGAGGTAAAGCTCAATATGTCCACTTTAATGACCAGACGATAAAAAAAACATGGCGAGTCACATTGTGCTGGTAGAGATGGAACAGATTATGCAAAATACATCTCTTTGTACTTCAAAGTGCTTCCTTATAGAGGTATTTGGTTCCACAGACAACAATTAGGTCTACCAGAAAAGAACTCCCTTGAGCAGGTGGCTGAAATAAAGAAACCACACAGGAAGACAAAACTGAAATACCCCCACACTGCAGTCTTGTTCCCAGTTCTTTTATTCCACATGAACTGGCAACGAGACAGCAGTGTGTGCAGGTAATTTTCCAGCTTCAGTGTATATTATTATATAGAATTAATGGATGTTCATGTGCTTCTTGGAGATTAACTGAAAATCAGTCAAAGGGTTGTAAATGTATGTGACAATAAAATGTTGATGGATAAAAAACAGGTCCTAATCTTTCATTTAGCTAAGTTTATTTATATAAATGTCACATAAAATACATGAATCAGTGGGGCTCAGACATTGGGCATTTTATATAAAAAATATAACCCAATCTCTTCAAGAACATAGTGTGACATACATAGCACAACACTAAATAATTGCTACCGTATGTTTTTGCAGTAATACCTCAGCAAAATTAAATTTTTACTAGCACACACATTATAAACTTTACCTATAAGTTTCAACTGATTGTAGGAAAAGTAGAAAAAAAGCTCCATGAAGTTTAATTTTGTAGTGGTGGACCCTGCATGAAGCACACAAAGGCTTTGGGTCACAGATGTAACTTCTACAACCACACACCTGTGTTCTGCAGGGGTGGGAGGGGGCCAAACTGCTGGATCCTCAGGTCTCTCCTCGGATTGAGGGGCAAGGATGTCAACTGGCTTCTCTGACTTGAAGCTATCAAGCGTTCCCATGATGCCTTTCACCTGCTCATACTCCTCCGTCAGTTCCTGCCTGACCTGGTCACAAACAGAAGGAGGAGAGTATTGTATCAGTGTCAGGCGTCAGTGGTAAAAACAACACAGGGTTTAGAGTAAAGCTTCAGATGTTCCAGAAAGTTACAGACAGCAGTCAACGGGTAATAAATACAACAAAGTCCAGCAATTCATAAAAAAAACCCCAAAACAATAGATACAAAAAGTACTTGTCACCAAAACCATCTAGAGACAGCAGCAAAAAGAAGAAGCCAGAAACCAGATGACCATCCGGTTGCATCCACAGCTAGTGATAGACCAGATTAGATTTTGCTCAAAAGTCCAATAGCTGATGGAATAGAAGACCTCATATAATGCCACCCATAGACTGTCTATGGTGCCAGCTATATGGAGGTAAAACCGGCGCTCTGATGGAAGCAAATTAAACTCACTGAGTAAAGGGTACTGGGAGTCCAGTAAACTGACCTGAGCTTTGGCAAAGATAATTTATACATATACCAGTGACATTAATACGGCATGCTTTCACAATGTTTCCCAGTAAGTTTTCATTTTTTTATGACTAAGATTACCAAACCAACAGATTATAGCAAAAATTAGAACTGACTCATAATAATAATAATAAGCTTTATTTGCATAGCACATTTCATACAAAACATGCAGCTCAAAGTGTTTTACATTTAAAAAGAATTAAGCTAAGCTTTTTTAAGAAGAACAATCTTTTTCTTTTAAAAGATAAAACCAGTGTTGGCATCAAAGGAAAGTGTATCAGCTGCAGTCACAGCACAGGCTCCCCTGTAATGATGGTTTAATAACTGGTGTAAGAATGGTAAAGTCAAAGGGGTTTTGGGGAACTCACCTGTTGCCATTTGACTTTAAGTGCAGGGTCTCTGAGGGACTGGCAGTGCTTGTGGATCTGTTGAATGACGCCCTGGTAGTACACAATGGAGGAGTCGTAGTTCCCCAGCAAAGCATACTCACGGCCCTTCTTGGCGTTGTCACATATGTCTGCCAAATTCATGCTGAATAACAGCTATATGGAGAGTGGTGGAAAAAAACACAGTCACTACTTTGACTGAGAACTGAAACAATGAGTTGGCTAATGTTTGCTAGTTACGTTTTAAAGCTAGCTAGGTCAAAACCACATTTTCATCAACGAGCCCGGTGTCCTCATTGTAAATCCTACATATTACAGGATGGGGCAGCTATATGCAAGTCAGTTGCATACAATAAAACTTTAATAAAACACCCGGAAGCATGTTAGTTAAGCTTGCTAATGCCAAGGGCTGTGATCTTAAACGAACATGTTTATCGCAGACAGTTCACCTGCTGGTTAAATCAAGCCACTATTAAAATTAGCTTATTTTCTTGTCTACACCCTGACATCTTGCCGACGTTAGCCTTTGCTAGCTTGCTGCTAGGCCACAGACATCAAACAAAACGAATCGTGTGGCAATAAATAACGTAAACGCAACTTAATCCTCCCCAGCATGTGTTAAATATGCATGTAGACAAAAACAACCTTAATTATATTCTTTAGCTGCATATAAAACGTGAAAATAATTATCATACCTGCATGAAAAGCACTTGTTTGTGTTGTTTTTTTGAATCAGAGGTCCAGTGTTGAAGAAAGTGTTACCATGGCCGCAGAGAGACGCCGTGTGAAGAATACAGACGGCTCGATTACTGTGCTGCATTTAAGGACTTCACGGCAAGCTGGTAAATATGACAACCCTGCTAAGTGATCGTCGATCGAGGTCAACACCAAAGGAGCTGTTGGACCGCTGACATTATTCCAGCAAAGTCTCGCTATCAAATTTGTTTTATTGGCACAGTAGAATTTCTTTTTTTAATCTCGTTTCGGTTTTGTTTTATTAGCTATGTTTCATTTATAACATTAACAATTGGCGACACATATTGAACTAGAACATTTGGTAGTTTACAGGGGTTGCGAACGTCTCATCAGAGCTATAGCTATGCAAAGGTTGGCCACTGATTGTCGCTAAAATCCAGTCAAATATTACAAGCTAGGATGAAGCTGAGGAAACAATTTCATCACAAGGTCCCTTTAATAGCTGTCCTGGAGCTTTCGATCATATCGCGTGATTTTCATCAGCACTTGGAGTTTATTTAGTTGTAATGGATTGTCAAATTTACTTGTTTTTATTAACACTTCAAGGACTTCTTGTCCATGTTGGCTGAATGGATGGATGGAGGATGAAGTTTCCGTTACTTGTCACAAAATATGGTAAACAATAAAATCAATTACAGTCAAATAAAATAATATGTAAGTATTTATTAGTACATTATGATTTGAAGAGCCTGAGATGGCAGCTGCGGTGGTTTCATCATACCAAACAAACAACAAGACCAGAAACCTCATAAATTAAAATGATTCTGATAAAACCACTTTTATTGATTTGCAGCTTAACATTGTCACAAATCTCCATACTGTTGGAAAGTGTTTGCATTATTGTACACATGCAGCAAAAGTATCAGTCAGTTGTGATTTCACCTCATACTATCAATACCTTCTGGCATAACAATTTTAAAACACAGCTGAGCATGTATCCACTCATGCTTGTCAAGTGAAATATCTGGATTTGCTTTTTGTCCCAAAAGACAGCCACATTTTGTCATTAGCGAGCTCTCTCCAAAGAACTGTGTAGGCGAATGAGCTGACACAAAGCTGGTTATGTTCATATTCATATTTGAGAAATACACATTCAGCAACAGCACCAAAACTCATGCTGCATTTATATTTTTTAAGAACTGAAATGTCACTTTCAGACATTTCTTAAAGAAAATGATTGCACAGTTTTCTTCACAGTTTCAATTTATGTTATTGGTCCCTTTCCTTTATCTATTTTGTCCCTTAATTCACTGTCTGCATTAAATACTGTAGATAAGTTGTAGTGCTACTAGATGGCGGATTGCATATAATTTGTCTACGTACTAAAGTGCACCCTGCAATGCTTTGTTTTTTACTCAAAGTGATATTATGTGCAGTTTGAGCTACAAATGTTTGGCATACCTCCATATCCATTCATGCATTTCATTGAAATGTTGATTTAATATTGTGCAAATTTATAGGCCCATACTATCACTAGCTGTGCCTTACATCAGGCAAGAAAAAGTGTAAAACCATGGGACATTTCTTCCTTTCTATCACATGGTCAGTCTCAGTGCTTTCCTCAGCATCATTATTGTTTCTGAAGACTGTGATGACCTCCATACACACACTTGAGTACATCTATACAGGATGGAGGTGACCTCAGCATTGACAAGTTGCTGCTTCCTGCTCTCTCTGGTTCAGCAGCTGCCTGACACTGCTCTCGCTCGGCTGCTTCAGTCTCAGGGGTTTGTGGCTCTTCAGTCTATAAGCCAAAGTCAGAAAGATAGCGTCAACGTGTTCCTTCTCAGCAGGGTCCTTGGCTGAAGTCTCAAACAGTGGGAAGTTGTAGCTGTCGGCAAGACACTGGGCGGCCGACGTGGGGACCTCCCGGCGGTCCCTCAGGTCACACTTGTTGCCCACCATGATGCGGGGCACCAGGGGCCCCACAGAGTGTCGGCTGCACTCCTCGATCCACTCAGGGATGCTCTCAAAGGAGGAGAGGCTGGTCACGTCGTACACGAAGATGATGGCATGGACGCTGCGGTAGTAGTGCTCCACCATGCTCTTCCTGAAACGCTCCTGACCTGCCGTGTCCCAGATCTGCAACTGGCACAGCAGAAACACATAATGATATGACTAAATAATATTTAAAGGATAATGCCAGTGTAGTTCTGTATTTTCCTTATTGTCAACTAATCCCAAGAAAAGACTAACATTGTGTTGGTCCATCTCTCAATACTTTCTGACTTCCCTACCCTGTCTGTGGCACTTAGCTCCAAGCCCATTTGTTCCTACTGAAGATATAAGTCTTTAATAATTGATCACATATATACAGTTTCATTTTTGCAAAAGGCTCAGTAATTTCCTAAAACAGCTAGGCACTGAAGTTTTTCGCAAATGTTACTCAAACAGGAGTAAACAGTGCATTTGTTGGGACTATTTTTCATACAAATGTGGTACATTACTGAGTATGTATGGTGTACGTAGGATTGACTCAAAATAAACTACAGTGTGTAGTCGTAATGGAAAATCCTGCAGGCAGAGAGAGGACATTACACACCGGCCTTGTCCTTTAAGGTCTACAACTTAGAAATAAATAATGAAGAAACTGGAAACTACACTTGTGATCACTCTGTATATCATTACAAAATTGCTGTGGGAAAATTAGGGAACAATGTGTTGAAAAACGCTTATCTGACCAGCAGATAGAAAGGTTAAATCTTACTTGGAGGTATTGTAAAAAAAAATCCACAGAGATGTGGACTTTTGCTGTGTACCTTTTCTTTTCTATGGTTATACAATGTCGACTATAAAGTGATAATGTATTTTATTGGGATATGGTAGGCCATGTAGCCTACCTACCAGCTGGTCATTTTAAAGAGACAGGCCTATGTTTTGTAATGGTGCTATCCCCATGCACAGACAGCTCATTGAATGTCTGAAAACAGGCTCTAGGTCAGTCTCTCCTCTGTGTCCAGTCTGACTGGCTGGGTCAGTCTTGCAAGAAACTGAGGTGTGTATGACATTTAAAGTGTAGTGTTTGTAGATCCTCTCACCTTGATACTCTCCCCATCGAGCGCCAGCGTCCTCTCTCTGAAATCGACCCCGATCGTTGCCTCTGGGTTTTTTAGGAAAGTGCCCCCGCAGAATCTGTAAGTCAAACACGTCTTTCCCACATTTGAATCTCCTATGACTATTATCTTGAACATCCGAGCTTGTCCAGTCTCATATTCGTGGTGCGAAGAAAGCTCCAAGGAGTCATTTTGACTGAAAACGGTATGAAATTCCTCCCCAGGTTTGTTTTCTATTGCCATCGCTCATCTTCTCGCGGTCTGGATGTGAACCGCACTGAAACATCGCGAGAATTCGAACGTTATTCACAACGTCACTAGCCACATTTCTACTATATCCCATACTTATATACTATATTATGTTAATGTTATACTGTTTTATTACATTATATACTATATTCATATTATATGTCTATATTAATACAGAAAAACACTAAGTATTATTACTTAATCATATTATATATTAGTCTGGTGTACACTGTTTACATATATTAGACTTGCTGCTACTAATCACATGACACCACTGTCACTTTTGCCATGTAATTTTGGCTTTAATTGCTTTTATATAGTTTCTATTTTTACTTCTATTCTTATTTTAGTTTTTATATACCTCTTATTATTTGTTCTTTTACTTTTTTTTTCTATTTATCTGTACTTATTTCTGTCCTTGTGCTGCTGCAACAACCTCTGGGGAACAATTAAAACTTATTTTATCTTACATATTTTTGGTTCCCACATCTCTTTTCTTGGATAAGTTTACGTAACAGGTTCTAGAAATATATTTGAGGAAAAAAATGAATTGCCTTCTTATATTTTCCTTATTTGCAAGGTTTTTGTATTTAATTAATTTTGAATTTATTTTTTCTTTTTATTTCCTTGCCATTTACATGACATGTAATCAGATTATTCAGATACGTTAATCAACAACAAACCAAACAATGCGATATGTAAACCCAGCCTCTAACAGCACAATATACTGACCTCATACAAATTTGCACAGGCTACAGATAGTAACCCAGTAGATATCCAACAACGGAAATCAAATACATGCACACAGCCTCCCATAAATACAAATATTAACATAATATACAAATATATATAGTTTGTAATTCACATAAAATTTAAAATCTATCTTAAGTTATTTTTCTCCTTCTATTCCATGCTTTGGAAATATTCAGAAAACACAGAAAAATGTATTCAATTAAAACTCCATCCTCTATTCGAATCAAATCTGAATATGAACTCTTTAAAACAATCTTCGTTGCAAATCATGAAATAAAGACAGGAGTACATACATTTTGTTTTCCATCTCATTAAGCTCACAATATTCACAGATCCTGTTATACCCTGTTATAACAGATAAACATTGTTATACTACAGTGTTGAAAATGTTATGAGCACTTCTGAATCTTGTATTGTGTACTTGTGTACTTCATGTGTTATGTACACTAACTTGTTGAATAAAGTTTTGGAAATACACGCTCCTCTGCATCAGACATGGATGTTTATTTGACACATACACCAACACATCTTTATAATCCAGACCATGTGTGTTACCATAGCCCTTCACACACACATCCAAAAAACTAATAATGTAACACTTTAATTATCCATCATACAGAGAGACAACAGTGAGAACTTCACTCATTTACCAGTTTATCAGGTACAGCTAGATGAAACTAATACAGTCTCATACAACAGCTCTAATAATAATACCTTCATGAAGTTTATAATGCTCAGTGTTTGTTTAAACTTGGTTACAGAGGTGTCGATTGGTCATTTTGGAGGTTGGAGTTTGTGGTACCGCATTATATACTGAGAGGTGTTTCTAATATTTTGTCTGCAACGTTTATATCAATGAGGGTAGACAGATTAGAAACACTTCCATGCGTTTCAACACTGCTAATAAACTGGTAAGTGAGTGTATGGGGTGCTCGCAACAGTTTTATTACATGCAGACAAAATGTCCTCCAACTGAAACAATTCATCAGGACCAAACAATACTCATAACACTTTATGAATTTTGATTCCTGATTGTAACATAAATGTTAAGTAAAATAAAAAAGATCACATATAAGAAAACACACACACACACACACACATATATACACTCAATAATAGTTTCAAATAAATTTCATAATTTGTCACCAAAACCACCTAATTTTACTACATCTCAAAGAAAAAGTCAATCATGGCATACAGGCTTTTGCTGAAACCTAAACCTGAGTGAGCGTACAGTGCATTGGCTTCTACATTACATACAGTAGTTTTCACAACACCGGCTGTGTGTGACGTCTTGATGTGCATCAACAACATAGAACAAAGGACAACAAATTTTAAAGCCCTGTAAATTATCAGTTGTGTTTGAAGTCATAAACATGAGGCACTTGAGCTGCCTGATGTCCCGAAAGTCACAGTCATGATTTTACACATATTACTCATTTATTCAAGCTAAATAAAATGTTATTAGCAAATAGTTCTGTCACAACCTTGTCTTTATACAACACAACACAAGCATCGAGTCTTAAAGGGGCCTCCACGATTCAACATATCAGAGTCAGTTTACTAGTCACAACTCAGCTTGTGCAAACACTTTCACCTATAATGTCTTTTGTAGCTCTGGAGGAGCATTGTCAAGTATAAAGAGATTTCTCAGGTGACATCACCTGGGTATGTTAGCTTGGGTTTGGAGAATGTGGGTGTTCACCAAGCAGGAAGGGTCAGATGAAAGAAGCAATTAAGTTGCATAATGGCAATGGTCAACCCCCCCACCCCCACCCTTAGGAAGCTGAAAAAAAATTAGCTAACAGAGGTGTTACACACAAAAGACACAAACCTTGCCTGATATATTGACAGTGAAATTAAGAGCAAGATAGGCGTCTTTGTATTTTGGATTTGACTGATGTGTTTGGTTGATGAGCATCACCAGTTTTTCTTTTCCACCCTGTCAAGTCTGTTAATCTTGCACTTGAAATTTAATTTTGCTTCCTACATGAATCTTCATAGCCTTGGTAGCATCAGCGAATCACAGACCCATTTCACAGTGGACATTTTGACTTGTCATGACAGGAAGAGCACAGGTGGAAGTAATAACATTAACGATGGCTCAGTTCCAGCAATTAATTATCTTATTAGTAACACCTGCGTTAGACATGTCTCTGCTGTGAAAAGGTATATTAAACTTTAGTTTCATTCCAAATGTTTCCTCTTGTGTTGTGCATCTACCCTGCAAAGGCTCCGTATGGAAACCACTGCATTATGGGAAGTGTAGGATTTTGTGTTTTTTTTAAGCATGACCTTTTTTTTAAGTCAGGATATATCAGCCTCTGCTGCCCTCGATTTTTGACCATCCTTTGTTAATCTGCCTCTCACCAGTTCGTGTAATACTACATCTCTGGAGTTCCCTTCATTATTAACATGCTAAATTATGAAGGCAGACCCTCCCCTCTGTAGGGGAACATATTGCTGAACAGTTTTGTTTCTATCATGCGTTTGCCTTGAACCATTGTGTAAACAAGACTCTACCAGACATCATACTGTCCTTCATGCTGGCAAGATATGATACAAATTGAAGAACAAAGCCCTTGTCTCTTGGTATTTGTCTCCACTATGTAAAAAATGATGAAACCAACTCTGCTTAGTTTCTTCTCTCCTGTAAATAATCATTAGCCAGACTGGTGAAGAGGCATGAAAGAAAACTGTCCACGTGAAGAAAAGATTTTAACGGACTTGTCCTTCTACTTTAAATGAATGGCTTTAATACTAAACTGAACTTGGATCTGTGACCTCTCCTGGCAGACAGAACCCTGCATAAATCCATTAAATTATAAATAAGTTAAACTTTTCTTTGACACAGTAATACATTTCACTACCAGTTCTCATCTGAGAAAGAGCTAGAGCTGCCAGAGTCAGAGTCTGGGTCTGTCAACCCATCAAAGTCCCAGTCGGCACTAGAGCCACTGTCATCGTCCTCCTCTGTAGAGAAGCTGTGAGCAGAGCCCAGGCATGCTGGGTACACGCGTGTTGAAACACACACAGGCCCCAGGGTGGACACATACACTGCCATGACGTTCTTCCAGGTGTCCCTGGCTGGATCGTATTCATGGATGAGGACCCTGTTTTTGTTGTGCTGCAGTAATGTCTGAGTGAGGAGGAGCAGCTTGTTGTTGTGCTGGATCACCTGGTAATTTAGAGCACGGCTGTCAATGGGAATGTCACCCAACCGCTTCCATTCCCCCCTGGTGGGGCTGTAGGCTTTCACCACAGGGATGTCACACACACAGATGATCTGGTCCTGAAACACGCAGGCCTTGTGAAGCTTGTCTCTTCTCAGTGACCCGCAGTGGCGCCAGCGGTTCCTCTTGGGATCATAGCAAAGCATTCTCCTTTTGTTCACCACATACAGGTGGTCATTTAGTGCCACCACCTGCATTTTACCTAAAGAATGAGGCAGAGGAGCCACAAATGTCCACTGGTTCCTCTGGACGCTGTAACACTCGACCTCCTTCAGTCTGGCATCTGTCACTGGATTTCTTCCTCCCAGAAGGTACACATGGCCGTTGAGGTAGCCCATCCCAGAGTGTATCCTCCCCAGTGGTCTCTCTGCCAACTCCTGCCAGCTGTTGACCACAGGGTTGTACAGCCAGAAGTGTTTAGAGAGGTGGGAGGCTAGGTACAAGTTGTTTTCAGGTGTGGCACAGGCGATTAAGGACTCCATGGTGGAGCGTTTGTAATCCTGACTGCTGAGGTCTTCTAAAGGAGGAGCCATAAAATACAGGTCCTCTGAGTAAGGGTCACAGCACATTATGTTGTCGTTAGGTAGGCCGAAGAAGAGAATCATTTCTTTTGCACTTACACCTATTCTGTGTTTTGGTACGTCCAGAGTTGCAGACATTCCACAGCTGTCCTCTGCAGATCTGTTAAAGAAAGATGCAAGGTGTTTCTCAATTAAAGGCCTCGCCATGAGGCCCTCCAGGTAACACTTGTCCTTCTCTGTAAACAAGTTCCAGCGCACACACTTCAGGGCCTGTAGTGCATCCTCTCTTTTCTGTGGTGCATTAGCCTCTATCCACTGCAAGGCAGCTGAGCACACCTTCCTTTCACAGTCCACATCCAAAGTGTTCAAAGACAACAACTCCTTTAACTGCATCAAATCCAGCTCACAAAGCTCCCCTCCATTACACACCTGGCTAAAGTTCCTGGCTATGAAAGCTTGCGCATTCTCCTTCAATTCAGGATTGTCATAGGTGTCTGCAAATTTCAGTATCCCCACGCAGTTGGAGAGGTCCAGCCTCCTTGTCATGAAGCTGGAGCAGGCTTTCCTGATGTACTCAAGCTGAAGCATGTTGGCCGCTGCGTACAGCCTCTGCACGTTGCTCTCCGTGATGGTCGCCCTGCCTGTGTAGCAATAGTCGATGATAACAGACATAGACTCGGCGTCCACCCCGCGGATGACCACTCTCTCCTGCATGCTCTCATTCAACCCGCCGGTGAACATGCTTTTGAAGTAAGGGCTGGCAGCGGCGAGGACGTTGCGGCTACACAGGAAAAGTTGGTCAATGTCACCTCTGGCTGTCTCGCCACTTTGCTCCAGCGACTCCTCTTCGCACTCAACTCCGATAGTAACGTCCCCGAGCAGCCGACAGTCGTACAGTAATTTCAACTCTTTCATCAAACCCCGAGCGTGATTCGCGTCCTCCAACACCTCGGGACCACTGAAGCAACTCAGCGCCGAAGCCATTGCTGCAACTTCAGCGAGCAATTTGCTATGTTTTTACGTCGGCGGAGGTTTCAAATAATCCGCTGTCATGCGGTTAACATACTCAATAACGCGAAAGGCTCTGTGCGCCGATAATGACACATCCGTTTATAAAAGAAAATCCATCACTATACTGTGAAAAAAATACATTACCAGCGATCTAACAACTGAACGGTCGCCTGTGTGTATGAAAGCCAACAGTTCTCGGTCTCCAAATGATCATAATGTCGAGTTTAAATCAGACATAATCCACAAATAATACCCCGAGAGTCGCTGTATCAGTAATGTCAATTTAGTTTGATTTTTGTGGTCAATGCTGTCATCTGTTTTGAATGTAGGAGACAGTAAGGGCTCTCATAAAATAATAGTGTCAAGTGACCGAGGTTGGCGCTACATTTTCCGGGAGAAACTGCCAAAATAAAGCCCGATTTTATGTACAATTGTTGCACGGATTTGTCTTGGTTTCTCTCCATATCCTATTCAGTAAATCCTAGAAGGATTTAGATACCAGCCTCATGTTTGCCATTTTCCACAACTTAAATTAGTATTTTATAACTCAAATGAAAAAAAATGTTATCTCTTACTTTGAAGGCAATCTTACCTGGCTTCCGTTCTGGCTCACTGCTCGCTCACACAACCTTGCTAAGAAAGGATTCACCGCTCTGATTGGTTTGTGTAACTGGGTCGATTCATGTTTGGTTGATATATTATTATGTATTATATTATACATCCATGCTTTAAAATTAAGTATGAAGGCTCATGACTGCCAATATTAAACTTTGATTATTTAATCAAATTGTAATTTTATTTTTCAATTTTCCATTTTGTAGGCATCATAGACTGTATATAAGTCTATGGTAGGAATAGGATGTAGGCTATTACAATTAGTTCAAGTCAATAATAATAATGAAGTTTATTTATATAGCACTTATCAAAACTGGAAATTAAAATCGAGATATTAGTTAATTAATTTAATTAATTATCACTGATTTTGATAATTGATGAATCATTTCTGTATCATGCAAAAATGTCAAACATTTCATGACTTACTCAGATGTGAGAATTTTGCCGCTTTTCTGATTTTTTTTTTTTTTTTTTACATCACTGTAAATTAAATAGCTTTTGGTTTTGTACTGTTACTCGGACAAAACAATCAATTTGAAGATTTTAATGGCAAAAATTAACATAAAAATTCAAGATGGGTCCAAAAAATGTGCTTTTCATCTTTATTGCAAAGCTTTAATTTCTTACAAGACATTACGTGGCATATGCTTCTCATTTGTTGGTTCAGTGGCATTCAGTACATTTATTTCAGATTACTTACAGTATTCATTAAGTATAGTCGACTATATGCTTGTAAAGTAAGAACTATGGGCATGGCACCCGCTATGTGCATTTTTACGCAGCTTTAAGTGTATCTGCGGCTTAGGTCATTGATCCTGCGTAGTGCATCTTGGTTGTGGATGGTCTTGTGGACTGTGATGAGGAAGGGGAAGGCGGAGGGCAGCTCAACCCTACGGCTCAGCTTCTGGTGGCCCCAGTGGAGGCAACGCAGCCTCTCAGCCAGGTCTCGTCTGCCTGCCTGCTCCAGCCCATCTTGCAGCAGCGCTTGGTCTTATTGGGCTTGTCCCATGACTTCTCATACCTGTGAATAAAGATGGACATCCGAGAAACATTTGAGACCAAGGAAGGGAACAGGAATGAGTGCAATGGAGTTGTATCAGAGTGAGACAGCGTGTCCAAAGGACAAAGCCCAGTAGACCACAGGAAAACACAAATAACTTACTAAACTTATCATATGAGAAGTCCTGAGCACCTATTTGAATCTATAAAGAATGCAGTTGGTTCAAATGATCCATTCTTGTCAGTTTTAAAGGTAATATTTGGAGCAAACATTGCACAGAATGATGGGACAGATACCCCTCTGATGACATTCTTATGTCAATAATCTGGTGTTGACTCAGGTATGCACTATGTATGTTGAAGTATTATGTAAGTATAATGACACTTTAATATACATTTGCACGCTGACAGTGCTTAAATCTTCCCGCAACATCACACACATGCACACACACAGTACCAGCTTTCCAACATGGTCCTAGCTTGGACACTCTTCTCTGTAGATTTGGTGTGGAACCGCCTTATCTCAGCTCTGTTGAAGCCAAGCTCATACGCCAAAACTGTCCACTCAAAACCAAGCTGTCCAGAAATCTCCTGCAGTGTCTTCAGGTTAATTACAGCATCCTAAAAAAAAAAAAAAAGACATGCAAAACCACCTAAAGATAAAGGGATTTTAAAATGATTCAATGAAGGTGTTAATGAATGTCAATGAAATATCTTTGCTGATTTAAGATACATAAAAGTGAAAATGAAAACAGATTACACAGATTATTACGTACCTCTTGGGCTTTGTTGGGCATTATCTCAAATTCCAAAAGATCAGCAGTGCAAATCACACTCTAAGTAACTGTCTTCATAAACCTAATTTAACAAAGATCTTGTGAAAGAGATTTCTTGCTACATAATAAACATACATTTACAGTCCACAATCCCAAATAGCAGGCAGAGATTTCAGTCACTTACCCTTAGGTACAGTGTGCCAAAAAATGAGCTGGTTTGAGTGTTACTAGGGAGATTCATCATCAACATACTAATCTGTTAAACATTAGTCACTTTAGCTCCAGGGTCCCGTGTGGAGCTAATAACCCTCACCTGCTACCAGGTAAACAAGTGTACTGTGCTAAAATTAGAGTGAAATCCTCACCGTTATATTTTAGAGAACTCAATATGGTTTATCATTTATTGGATTTGTTTGCATAGAATTGTACATTTGCAGGGACGTGGGAGGTGATTCATGTTGTTTTGTATTTTCTGTACTTTATTTATTTATTTTTTTATGTATCAGGGTAGTATCACTGAGAGAATGGTGTTTGCTCTGGGCACTCCACCTTTAGGCCACCACCGCCTTAATTGTGTTACATGCCTTGAACAAAAAATTGTGTGTGGGGCTACATGATAAAGAATAATATGTCACTCACATACTCACTCCCTCAAAAAGTACATCAATTACTGACAAATATTATTACAGAATAATGTCAGCCTGTCTCAGTGGAGTAACAATGCCACCTGCAGTTGATCATTGGTGTTAATCCCTTTGAGAAATTAACACTTTAAAACACCAAGTGAACTATATTCAAGACAAACTAGAAAAATACAAAATTATTTTGAAAGGCTTTTATTCACTTTAAAAATTCACCTCCTTTTTAAATTCTCGTCATCCATAAAAAGCATCAGGGCTCTTTGTGCAATATCATTGCAGCGATTATGTTTATTAAAGAACATTAAAAATCTCAGCTCTTATGTAAACAATAATGAAAAGAAAGTAGCCAAAAGATGATGTGCGTACACTTACGTTAACAAATGTCATATTTTACTTAAGAAACAAATGAGATAATTTATTTTAATGTGTTAATCATAGTTCTGATCAAAAGTGCTGCGAGGTCCAGCCAATAAATATAACTGACATGAATTACACTACGTTTTAACAGGCACAGGATGTAACAAAATTCCAGGTTCAACTTCATATCTGATACCACAGTCTGACAAAAATGTATAATTGCAAAATTAGTCATATGAAATCATGAAAAGCATGTACAAAAGAGTGGCCTATTTTCTTCTAAGCTTTCAGCTGGAGAGAAATTTTCATTCTGTTGAATGAAAGCCTTAACTATCCACAATAACAAATCAAAAAACACATATCAAAGAAGATCCAGTTCACATTTAACAACAGTTTATCAGAATATTGCCAGGTTGTCTCGTAGTGTGTCAGTCTGTGTTTCAGCAGGTAGTAAGGTAAAGATCCAGCCTGCTGGACCCATACTGTTCTCAGTCTCTACTCTGTCCTTCAGTGAAGAGTAGCGCCTTTTCAAATAAGTTGGGTCCCATGCGGAGTTACCCTGTGCACCGCTTGAACTTCAGTTTGTTTGGGTTCAGTAGCAGCCATCTTTCCAGCTGCCGTCCCTCAGGGCACTCAGGGCAGCCAGGCTCTTTGGAGGAGTCAGCAAACTGCAGACAGAAAGAGACAAGTTGATTAAATACCTAAATTAATAAGATAAAATTAAAAGATGCATCATTCCCTCAAGTATCATAAACAAACCAATTTAGCTTGCCTTTCAAAGTTTGACCTTTAACTATAGCACCATCAAAATAGTTGACACTTTTATACTAACAGGAAATCATACAATATGCAATGTTGGACGTCAATCAAACTGCAACTTTAGAATGCCAATTCAATTTAAGACACAGCAAAATGTTTTTTTTTGTTGTTTGTTTTGTTTTGTTAGGGTGTTCCTGGAGCTCTTTCACTACAATCCACGATTATTATTTATTTTTAACAGTTGTGAGTAGCGCCTCCATTTCTTTTGTACATGCGGAAATCAAGGGTTTTTAGTACTCACACTGACTGTTTTGAGTATACTTTACCTTGTCACTTTTCCAGTATGAACTCACTGCGTACTCAAAACTTGCTTTGAATAAGTATGCAGTATGGATTTGGGACACAGCTCCGAACCCAGTTTCCAAACTGTACTGTATAAACTGAGATATGTCAAACAGATGGACACAATCTGTTACATTAAAGACACATAGTCGGTATATCTGCCCTTACCTGCGTGTGGGTTGGGTGATTTTGCTTGCACGTGGAACTCCACTTGTTCCGACAAAGGAGGCTGGGCGGGGAAGGGAGCTGCGAAGGACAGACGGCTGGTTGGCGCTGGCTTTCAGGGGCTGAGGTACCAAACTGTTGCTGGGTTTGAGGGGCTGAGGCAGTGTAGCACTGCTGGGGATGGAGTGTAGACTGGTAGAGGTGGACAGGGAGCTGGAGGTGGGGCCCTGCTGCACTGTGGGGCTTACGTAGGCTGTGGCTTTTAGTGGGTGTCGGAGAGTGGTGGGGAAGTTCCCCACGCTCTGGACTCGCTGACTGAGCTGGCCAGGGGAGGGAACTGAAACAAGAGAACAGTTAGATGAAAGTAAGACTAACATCAGTGACAGAATTGCAATTACTGCGTTTGAAATTGCCATGCCTTCAGAAAACAGTGCTTTACATTCACTCATGAATAAAAATGAGCCGTGTACGGCTGATTTATTCATAGACTTGAAGAAAAGAGTCTTACTGGAAGACTGGAGTCGTGCGAGCCCACTGGATGAGTCAAAGCTCTGGCTGCTCCGGAGGGAGGATATCGCTGGCAAGGAGGAGGGGCCGTGGGAGGGCGGGTTGACAGGGGAAACCAGGCATGGAATACTGGGAACACTGGGAACGCTGGGAACGCTGGGAACGCTGGGCATGCTGGGAGCTCGGATCAGGTTGGGCATGCTTCTCCGTAGCTTGTCTATGCAACCATATATGAACAGATCAGATCAGGTATTGTAGGTGTCGACTCACATTTCGAGTTTTTCACTCACATTTCCACATTACATTAAAGGAATAGTTTGACATTTTGGAGAATACAAAAGTCACTGCTTCCGGCCAAGAAATAATCCTGCACACAACCTCCTGTAAAACCGCAGCTTGTCATTTTTACAATTTGTTTTTTGTAAACAAAAAAGATAGACAGAGCCAGGCTAGCTGCTTCCCTCTGTTTCCAGTCTTTATGCTAAGCTAAGCTAACTGGCTGCTGGCGGTAGCTTCATAATCACTACAGACATGAGAGTGGTATCAATCTTCTCATCTAACTCTTGGCAAGAAAGCAAATACGCATATTTTCCAAAACTATTCCTATTCCTTCTGACTTACAACATCAGTCAGTCATGCAACTGATAGAACAGAATACACTGACACGCTGACCTTAACTGAGGATGCTTTTAAATCCTATAACCAAGAGCACTCTTTAAATCCTTCTTGGCACATACAGACATTGTCTGGTCAGAAATTAGGGACGTCTTGAATGTGAGTAACTGTCAAGATGCTTTCAGTCTGAATTGGGACATTCATACCATGAATTCATTAAACACTTACCTGTGCTATTCCTGTATGCTGTGTGTGTTTCTGCGGTCAGGCTGGAGGGTCCAGAGTACTGGCAGAGTCCACTGAGGGAAAACTGAGGGGTGGCTGAGCTGCGCCTGCAGTCTCTGATACTGGAGAAGGTGTGAGAGTGGGGCAGGCTGGCCCGCTGCATAGACCCTGTGCGGAACAGTTGAGGCTGGGGGGGAGGTAGCTGGTCATACCCCTCATCCTCCTCATCCTCCTCCTCCAGATCCATCTCACTGCGCCTGAGGGAGTGTAATGAGAAGCTGGAGCTGCGACGGCAGGCTGTGGCTGAGGTAGAGGCATAGTCCTGTCGGAGACCTGCAGTGTGACAGATCAATGCTTTTATCTGTGGAAAACATGAACCTGAACCTCATATAGTATATGATACATTTCCTTCTGGTGGGGGCCCCTCATCCATTATTCAGTTAATGAATCGGTAGATCAGACTGATACAGGAAAGTTTTTTTCTGAAGACTCCTGCATAATTTAACAACACAACGACACATCAAGATATTGCTGCCTACTGAAGTTTAACTATTCAAAGGTCAAACATTTATCTAGTTTTAGAGTAATCCATTTCAGTCTCTTCAGAAGGTGATACTTCAATGTTTTATAATATTGCTGGATCTCATTCACTCGTATTATCTCAGATCTTAAGAAACAAAAACAAAAAGTATAGAGAAAAATATAAATACACTGTAAGTACAAATAGTATACGTTTTTAGAATTTAATAAATACAAGCAATCTGCTAATTTTCATGAATGGTATATTTTGTTTTCTCTACCCTCTGTAGCGCCTACAAGACATTTAGATGGTCGACTCACTCTCCTCCTGAAGTCGTGCCATGACCTCCACATCTGTCATGTCCTGCAGTTTGTAGCTCATCGAGATGGAGTCATCCTCCAGCTCTGACACACCGACCTCGCTGTCCACGGAAGACTGGGGGCTGATGGCTGCGTGACGGCGCCCCACGTCTAAAAGCACACAGGAGAGCAACATGTACCTCACCAAGATATTTCACTTTCTACAGCCAAGGGAAGACTCAACACATAAGAGAAGACACTGCCATGACAGATGTGACGTTTAAGTGTATATAATCATTACAGATGGATGGTGACTCACGCCACATGACACTGCACAAATGAATGACAGGGCAGAGAATACATATTGTCAGTGAGGTCTTACTGTGGAGAGTGGAGTTTGATAGGAAGGTGGGCGCTCTGTCACTGAGGCTGCAGCTGGCCCTGAGCGGGAGAGTCGGTGGGAGAAAAGACTGACCAGATGATGGCAGTGGGGCTTGGAAGAAGGGAAACACAGCAGAAGAGAAAGAAGATTCAATCACTGAAGACCAGCCGAACATGCAAGTCAAAGCTCAACCTGCACTCACTGACATTTGTGTTCATATAAAATATGGATCAACAGGCAGAAGGTTTTTTTTTTTTCTGGTGGACTTTGAGCTTGCTTGTCTCCATCTGTCTGAGGGTATGAGCTTATAATCTCTTCCCTGGAATTTGCTGTAATCTGATTGTAAACTGCAAGTAACAGGTTGTTTAGGAATCTGGGTTATGTGAGATCCAAAAGTCTTTTGGAAGCAACAGATGCTTTTGGCTCTGTGTTCTTATTACTTTGGATTTTATTTTACTTTACTTTGGAATGAAGCAATGACTATGAGGTTTAAGGAAATAGTTGGCCTTAATTTTAGCAATAAAGGTTAAAGGTTTGATAGACTTCAGATGTTAAAACAAAATGTAAGCAAACTGGCATTCATTTGCACATTCTGTGAACATTTCTGTTATTTTGTTATTTGCTGTTTTGTTATGTTGTTAGATTTTGGAATTAGGGTTTGTGGGCTTGAGTCCACACACTGGCAGGATGCAACTGGGTGGGGAAAATGAGAAAGATCAGACTGTGGTTGTAAATCCAATAGATTTATTAAGATATGTGATCAGACAAAAATGATTTTACTGAAGGCCAGTCACCACAATTAAGCCACAAAGCAGATCAGCGTGTTTGACCATTAGCATGTAGCTGCAACTTTGACATCTATAAATAATAAGCCCTTCAGAAGTTAGAGTTACTCTTCTGTGGTTAGCAGGAGTTGTATGCATGTGTAGTATATGTTGTGTGTATATGTGTTACCTGGGGACTCGGTTAGTGCAGCAGGTTTAGTGTAAGGCAGGACGGGGCAGCTGAGGGTGGAGAGCCCCTCTATACAGCTGTATGGACGGACGGAGGAGACTCCTCGCCTCCGCTTAGCTGGACACAAGATTGTAGCAAAGGACATGTTAGTCTGATTGCTTTACCATGTAACACACACGTACACACCCACACACACACACATGCAGTACAATGATTATATTTTTACACACTCTGGTTAAATGTTAATCTGCTTTTTACAGATCAGTATTGATGTTTTAAATGATTGGGTCACAGCTCGGGCAGATAGAGGCTGATACAGTAAGACGAGGTTTAGCTTACCGCTGCAGCTTATTGGGCTAAACTGCAGATTTCTTTTTTTTGGAGGGATCTTAGGATAAGCAGGGATTGTGCATGTAGACTACATCCCATTCCCAAAATCAGAATTAGATCTACTATGGTCTACTTTTGGGCATTTATACTGCTTGAATTCAATTTTCCCTGCTGCATTAATTTCATGGTACAAAACTGTCATGACAGATACTTTATTAAACAACTATAAGTTGTAACTAGTGGTTTTAATAATGCTTAAAACATAATTTATTAAGTTCATAGATCAATCACTGACAACCCATTGATTTTGTGTTGCCACGCTTTGTCTGTCAGCTCAAATAATGTCCTTATTAATGACTTATTAATGCCATATAAAGCCTTAACAAATGATGATTAAAGCAATTAGTTACAACTTATAAACTCTTAATAAAGTATGCCTTATTAGAAAGTGGCACTATTCTTTTTCACTAATTAATGCTGGCTAGCAGTGAGTAAATTTGGCTTGGAATGACATGACATTAGATGTGTGTTGAGTGTGTAAACACTGCGTTCACCCCCACTGATTGGTAGTCCGAGAGCCACACACCTGACAGAGTGGAGCATTTGCCATTCCTGACACAATTAGGCTCAGCCACTACTGCATAAAACTAGCATTCACAGCAAGTTACACAAACAACAGCTACTGGAGCTCAGAGACAAAGATGCATTCATGACCCAGAGGAGGAGAGCCAACCTTCACTGAATACAGCTTTAGAGAAAGAAGAGGACCTTGAACCGCACGTACACACACTTCATCCAAACAAACACTAACAAATATGCATTATTGAATCACAGTTTGGACACAACAGATCCACAATATCAATAGTATTGATCTCAGGTTCTTTTTAAATTTTAAAATCAAAGCACACACAGGCACCTAAACACAGTATATACCCATGAGTGCAACAGTACAAGAGTCTCTTGTGCAGGCTGTTTGAGCAGCGAGTGCTGGGCATATCGGCCTCAAAAACCCAGTTAATGTAAGCACGGTTTCTATGGCAACCATATCCCTGTGCACGATCGTAGAAACTGTAAAGCACCAAATCTAAAACTGGGTCCAGCAGCAAATGTCATTTAGTAGCACACTGGTGTCCTGGTTATGAAGGGTTTTTGTAGTACCCTCGTTATATGTTAGCGCATATAAACATCATATCCTTGTTGTAGAAACCACAATATGCTGAGAAACCAAGATATTGTGGAATCTAAACACCATTTCCAGGTCTGCCATGAGCGCAGGTGCGTCCTCAACTTCTAGTTCTTAGTCAGAAAAACGTGATGATTATCTGATGATAAATGATGTAACAATAGTCTGCATGCTGAAATGAAAATGAAAATCTGACAGTGGTAATGCAGTTCACTCTCCGCTCCATTGCGGATGATTAGATGAAGAAGCAAAATCCACCTAAAAACCAAAGTGGGTTCAGAAATGACAGATTTGTTGGATGTGGATGACTCAAAGACTGCAACACCTCGGACCATCAGCAACCTGGATACTGTTATATTCAAGTCTACAGGGAGCTGAATAACCATTTTATGATGTTCCATGTAAATGTTCCAGTATTTTCTAAATATGATCAAAACCAGGACAAGACTCAAAGCCAAGGACACTAGTGTGCATGTAAATATACTCTATAGGAGCCATTTCCTAGAGAGAGGTCAGTATAATATTTGTTCAAGTTCTACATGGTGTGTTACCTTTGTGCTGTGATCAATATAGGATATAGGTAGGAACTTTCAATCAGGTGTTAGGAGTTTTTGACCATGCTACTGTGAGGTTTTGGTAAAAATGTTGGCTTTAAGTTGACATTTATGGACTGCTGTAATGGATTCTTGCATGAACATTTGAAGATCCTCGTGCTTTGAGCAATAATTATACCACATAAAGCCAGAAGAAGTGTCTCAGTGGCTTTAAGTTTACCGCTACAATGACCACTACATAGTCATTGAGTGCTATATTTGAATTTAAAGGAATAGTTCAACATTTTCGGAAATACACTTAATCGTTTGATTGCTGAGAGTTAGATGACAAGATCAATACCACGTTCATGTCTGTCTGTTCAATATGAAGCTAGAGAGAGCAGCCGGTTAGCTTAGCTTAGCATAAAGAATTGAAACAGAGGGAAACAGCTTGCCTGGCTCTATCTGACGGTAACAAAACCCACCTACCAGCGCCTCTAAAGCTCACTGGCTAACACGTTACATATTGTTTGTTTAATCCGTACAAAAAACAAAGTGTAAAGACAAACATTTGTGGATTTAATGGGGGTTATCAGGACTATTTATTTGCCAGGAGCATTGACTTCCTGGACTCTCCGCTGGTTGCCTGCCAAGCTAGCTGTTTCCCCCTGTTTCCAGTCTTTATGCTAAGCTAAGCTAATCGGCTGCTGGCTCCAGCTACATTTTGAACATACAGACATGAGAGTGGTATCAATCGCCTCATCTAACTCTCTGCAAGAGAATAAGCACATTTCCTAAAATGTATTCCTTTAATATAAAAACATGAATTTGAATTTAAAATAGATTTTTTTTTCTCTTCAATTGTGCTTTTTCAACATTCCTTTAAAATGTCGAATATCGAAAATACGTGTTTGTAGAACCACTTGTTGGCGGTGCAGTGTAATGGTATGGTAATGGTTTATACCACAGCTTTATAATCCACTGTTTTCCACTTAACACAGTGTAATGCCATCCAACAGCACAGCATGAGTTTCTCCAAATGGAATTATTTTTATTTCAGCAGAGAAGTAAATCCCTTAAACTGTTCTCTGGAGATACTGATAGGTGTAAATGGGAGTCCTTCCAACTCTGCTACCACAGAAATAATCACTCCGTGGTAAGTTGTTAAACAGTCAAATGGTTGGAAACGGTTGAGCTGTGTGCAGAGAAACGCTCCCACGGCTCAGAAATTGCTGCTGAAATCCTGTCCTGCACGTGGAGACATTTTGTGGGTGAAGTGTGTCACAGCTTATGATCACATGTCAGCAGCCCGAGAGACAGATGTCCAGATGTGGCCGCAGATGAAGGCCGTTAATCTGAGTGGTAAATACACTGTACCTTGGTCCAGTCTGTGACAGAGGGTCATCTTAGCCAGCTCCACTTCGGGCCCCGGGTGGTCCAGTACCTGCCTGCACCACTGGAGAGGACTGAGGATGCTCTCACCCTGCAGCTTGGCCTTGGGACTCACATACAGCCTGGAACACACAGCACAGCCCACAGTTTAGTCCTGACACCTTTAAAGCATAACCCATATTGTTACTTTACACGGAGAACTGAAGTTATGTTACTGTATATCTTAGAGATCTGGAGGAACAAGTTTTACAGTAGCAATATTTCTCAGGCAAGCAACCCAGTGAGGTAAAAGACACTTTATAGCATAGGTAACCCCATGGATGTGTAAAGGGAGTGATTTTCATAAAATCAAAATGCCAAAACACCATAAAAGTTCAAAATCTCCACAAAGAGCAACTGCCATTTTACTTGCAAAAACATAAACTATGAAACCAACAGCGTAAAATAAAAATGCAAGCGGTGACACATTCATTCAGTGCAGTGATGTATAGGATGTGAGTACGTGACTGCTACAGTGAGACACAGGAGGGATTTGTGATAATATCTCATTGTGGGTGGTAGATACTTGTAGCGCTGAAACGATTAGTCAATTAATAGATTACACAATCGACAGAAGATTTATCAGCAACTATTTGGATATTTGATTAATCATTTTACTATTTTTTTTCAACAAAAATGCCAAATATTCTCTGGTTTCAGCTTCTAAAATTTGAGGATCTGATTCCTTGTCAAATATGATAGTAAACTGAAAATTGTTATTCACCAAATGATGATTCGAGAAAATAATCAAAAGACTACTGAAAATAATTGTTTGTTGCAGCCCTCAGTACTCAGACAAGACCCAAAAGAAATGGAGTTTATCACCTCTGGAAACTGGTTCCCCATTTTATCAGCTGCTTTCTATTAGTGGAACGTATCTGACCACTGAATAAAGACATAAACCAAGCTGATTCTACTTATAATGACAAGATTATAAAATAAATCAATAAATCCAGTATATAGGTGTATGTGTCTATGCTAGACTGGAGTGATAGATTCCTAAAAATGAACTAAACTGGGTTGTAAAAAAGTGATGTGTCACCTCTGTGTCCAAGTAGGCTACAAGAATATGAACAAAGCAGAACTGACCTTTTATAGCAACTAGGCCACGATGTTACTGACTTGGGGGTCAATTAGTTATGTTAAATGGAGTGAGGATATAGCCTACCGACACAGTGGGTGCTGCATTCAGCTGTGTGCTACATTTAACACATCATTGCATCAGATACATAAAGCTGGAAACGGTTCAGTAGTCAGCATGTAAGTGTGTGAGCTACCTAAGTCAGCAGATACACTGCTTCAAAGTAGTTCAGCCTGGGGCTGAACACCACACATAAACCCGAGCTGTTTGATCACAGGCTGAAGGGGGTCATTGTTTCTAATTTCATCCCAGTGCTGTCTTACTCTGAATAGATAGCTATGCTGCATGCACAGTGCATTCTGGGATGCCCAAAGCTTGTGTCAAATCTGTTTCTGTTCTTTTTCCTCCTGTAAAAAGTCACTCTGTTTGCCACTGTCTGCAAGTCCACTCCACTAGGACAGGAATCAATAATGTAATCAATAAGGGGAAGCAGGGTAGTATTACACAAAACTGTGGCTAGTTGGCAATCCTGTGGCCTATGAAGCATCTACTACGGTCAGAGAAACACAAGGGACGCTGATTTTTCAGTGTAAATTCACACAGATGTGGCTGCAACAAAGTGGTTGATATAAACAGAGTAGTTACCAGCTATCGGGCTGTCCGACAGGAAGCACGGTGTTGAGGTCCAAAACATCAACCTCATCCAAAACAGTTGTGGCTCCGGCGGCGCCGCTGTCCTCCCCATCGGCATCAGGAGACACCGAGCTCGGCTGAAAATAGGCGAACGGCTCCTCAATTGAACCTCGGCGTCCGAGGGCACACGGATGCGACTGTGTCGGACTCGAAATGCCATATTTAGTGGAGAAATTGTCACTCGGGCACGCCGTACCCCCGTGCAGACACGACAACGAGGTCTGGAGACGAGGGCCGATGGAGCAATTGTTTACAGCGTTCGCTCTGGTCCGCAATTGTTCGTTTTGCTTCTCCAATTTTCGGACCAATTCCTGAAGCTTTAACACCTCCAGCTCCGCGTTGGTGATTTTATTGTTGCCATTGACGTCTGCCATCATCTGGGGGTTCAACACCTCTGCTTCCATTTGGTAAAAAGGACATTGAGAGGGGCAAAAAGCACGGCCTGCCTGCAGAGGGTCCTATTCAATTCAGAGAGGGTGTCCAGATTCCCCCGTTTAAAGCTACTACACACACACTCTCTCTCTCTCTCTCTCTCTCTCTCTCTCTCACACACACAGATACACACACTGATGCTGCTGCTGCTGCTGCTGCTGGGATGATAACACAGCCTCCATCTCATTGGTCAGCAGCTTGGAGTTCAACTCCCATCACACCACCGCTGAGGAAGTGTTTATTATGGGCGCTTTCAACGTACACACACAGACGCCTACAAAGAGTATTTTGCATCTCTTTGACGTTTCAACGTTTCATGCATCTGTTTTTACAGTTTTGAATCCCAGTGGATGCAATCATTATTTTTTGACACTCATTAACAAAAATTAATTTGAAGAACTACATGAAATACATGAGCCAGATATCATTTTAGAAATACTGAGGTCATGAGTGAAAGTCCCCCAGACACTATCCCCCAACCCAAACACCAACGAGAAAGCATCTAAAATGTTTGACATAGTTGGAATTCTTTTTAAATATGTATTAATTGAATAGTTGAATTGTATTTTCTATATTTTTTCCTATAAATGAAAGTCTCATGATCTTTCGTCTCCATACTGTCTAGAATACATTTCTGGTGGAGAAATATCAAATAATTTATTAATTTATTTGAGTAGCCTAAAGGTAGTCAAACTTAGATACATATATTGAGTCTAGAAATACTGGAACCAGCCTATAAAATACCTACCATGTGTAAATTTGTAAACTTTTTGTAAACCTTTGGGTAGAACGTAAAATCCCGACAGGAGCCAGTTGAGCTAGCTCTTTATAAGTTCAAATTTAGCCTTGTTATAACAAAAAATGTTTACTTAAATAAGAGATTTACTAAAATAAAAGAGGTTGCACCACACAAATGTCTTACAGAGACTAGTAGTTGCAAAATATTTACACCCATTAACTGTGAGGCGTAGCTAACTGTTGCTTAGCTAAATGACAAAACTAACCAAGCTGACGTTAGCTAGATAACATGACCGTTTACTCTCCCCTACTTTGACATTTTATTTGATTAACACAAAGAAATTATCAATAAAATGCTGTAGAATTTCAATTAAATTAGTAAAATTTGAGAGATTCTATTGTTAAATAAACTTCCTAATACATTCTATATTGTATTCTGCTGTAGTTCAAATGGTACATTTTATGACAGAGAAAAAAAAATACTTCCGATCACCATATTTCATACATACAAATAATTAAAGAGTAAACAATGATATAAACAAAGATCAAGGTAATTAAACACTAAAAATAATTGACACATTTTTACTCATTTTTTAGATAAAGATATATTGATTGCCTTTATTGCACACAGAAAAAGCCCCCGGCCATAAATCTTGCAATATCTCCCATCATGTTACACACAAGAGTCCCCCTAAAGGCTGCATATCAGAAATGCTATCTCAAATTTGTGAAAGGGGTAGATACAGAGACAGCAATATGATGACGTCAACAACACAGTAAAAACTAGCTGCAATAGTGCGTGCATGTTACTAAAAACTTTATATTCATAATGTAACTGTCATTTGTCAGATGACCAGATAAAGCTCTGTCAGCTTGCAAAAAACATAAGTACAGGACAGTCCCATGTCACCCAAAATATACTGACAGGAATCCATTTTCCACATGTGCTGTATCTCCAGTGAAGGCTTGGGAGAAACTCAGCGTCGCCATTTATCTGTGGAAAGAAAAGGGTATATGACCTGTTTAATTCAGGGTTTTTTCATCATTTTTCAGCAAACAAACTAAACATATACACATGAACATTTATTCACTGGACTTTCATGAAGCTGCAGAACTGGAAGTAAACTCTTTTACCTCTGGTGACCTCAAAGCAGTTCTCACAGTGCACCATGCTTTTGTAGATCCACATGCTGTCCCCAGCTTTCATGTGACCCAGAGTTCTGTTACACACCGCACACTGCCAAAACACAAACAAACACTCACATGAGGAAGGAGATACACACTGAGCAGCCAGCTGCACACAAATCCTCATAACACCTTGTTGCCAGTGCTGGGAAGTAACTAAGTACATTGACTTAATTATTTCCATTTTATGCAGATATATAATTCTACTTCCCTACATTTCAGAAGGAAAATATTGTGCCTTTTACTCCACCACTTTGACAGCTATAGTTACTTGTTACTTTGCAAATTAAAGGCTCTGAACACCCACACAGGTGTTTTCAATTACTCTGGTTGATTAGACCTCTAGTCAGGTGTAAGTTGGGTGGAACTATGCAGGATATTATGTGATGGCCCCAATTCTGTATACTAATAGGAATTTCACAGAAGATGTTTCCACATGTCACAGCAGGAAAAGGCCCAGGTGTAAATATTAAAACCAATGATGGCTGAATTCCATTTAGCATTTAGCCCCTGGTCTTGTGCATGCTGGCTCACTGACACACTGTCATGGCTTACTGGGACACTTGAAGAGGTCTAATTATGCAGCATAAATGAAACATCTGTGTGGTTGGATTTTGGTAAGCAGAGGCTTTAAGATTTAAGTAAAGCATCTAAATAAATACTTCTTCTTCAACCACTGCTTGTTGCTGACTTTTATGGAAGGGGAGGCAAAACTAATCGGCTCACTTTAAAGCAGGAAGCGTGGCAGTTGATCTTCATGTCATCCAGGACCATCTTGGCATCACCAGTGAAGGGCTTACGGCAGACGGTGCACAGGTCTTTCTCAAGCACCGTCCTGTATGGGATAGACGTTGACAGAAATCAGTATATTAAAAAAACATCATCATAATATGAATCATAATAGAATATATTATATTCAAAGTTATTCTTGACCTTGGAAATGGTAGTTTGTCAAAAAAAAATCTTAGCCCATGCTCCATACTATATGTGGGTTGGGTCCAGACTGAACTATCTAAACATTATTGGATGGACTATCATAAAAGTTTCTGCAGATATTCATGGTCCTCAGAAGGTGAATGCCTATAACTTTGGTGATCCCGACTTTTCCTCCAGTGCCACCAGCAGGTTTACATTTTTGGCTTTTAGTGAAATATCATGACAACTATTGGATGGATTGGCACAAAATTTGGTACAGACAGTCATAGTTCCCTGACGAGGAATCCTGCAGATTTTGGTGATCCCCTGACTTTTCCTCTACCGCCACCATGAGGTTGACATTTGCAGTTTTGAGTGAAATGCCTCAACAACTGTTGGATGGATTGCCAAGAAAGTTTGTTCAGGCATTAATGCCCCCTTCAGGATGGATTGCTATAACTTTGGTGACTCCTTAACTTTTTATGTAGCACCACCATCAGGTCAAAATTTCAATTTGTCCAATACTTTGGGTTTATTTTACCAAATAGGCCTACCTGCAGGATTAACAAAATTCCCATCAGCCTCGGGTATAATTTGTGTTTGTGTTAATTAGCCGTTAGCATGTTTACACGCTAAACTAAGATAGTGAGCATGGCAAACATTATACCTGCTTAACATCATGTTAGCATTGCCACTGTGAGCATGTTAGCATGCTGACATTAGCATTTAGCTCAAAGCACCGCTGTGCTGCAGACTCTTAGTCTTGTTTATTGGTAAACTATTGTTTCCAAGGTCAAGAAAGAATGTTGTCTCACTTTTCCTACCTCTCAGGAGCTGCATACACACTCGTCATGGAGGATTTAGAGTAGATTGAATCTGCCAGACTGTCATCCGACCTGCTGTGAGAGTTACACAGGTATCAGTTTCTACAAGTGACAGAGTCTTTACTCTCATATCATGTTTGTAGACCAATATTAAACCCAGCCATATTTAATATCATCGAATACCTGCTGCTTCTGTATGATGTTGAGGAGTAGAGAGAGGGACTGGTGATACTGCTGTACTCATAACTGTACAAAGACAAAATGAACCACAGATCACATGTGAGATTTAGAAAGAGTCTTGCTTACTGCACACTCAGAGAGAATGGAAAGAAAAATCATTATGTAAGGTCTCAGTTTGCTCTGCTTCTTACCTGGAGTCTGGTCTGGAGTAAGAATAGCTTTTACGGTCGCTGTTATAGTCGTCACTGTGTGTGCAAACAAAGAGCAGATTAGGGATAATAGAAAGACAGCAGCCACATTGTATAGGCAGAGACACTCCTGCAAGAGGTGTGTGTTTGAATATGAGAGATGTTGATAATAGTCAAATGATTACCTGCTGCTACTGATGGTGTAGGAGGTGGTGCGGGTGAAGGGACTATCATCAGCGTACGAGCTGTAGCTGTGTGTCAAAGAGGTATAAGAATGAGTTGGATATGGTAACAACTGAACATTGCTTTTATTTATGTATCTACTTGAATCTTCATAATGATATTATAATTAATATATCATGTTATAATATAGGTATCACAAACACTATTTTTGTTATGTCAATTATCTCAATAAAGCTTGTTAATTCTTGACTAAATATTTGCAAAACTAATGACATTCGCGTCAGCCTCAGCGGTACTCTGTGTTTATTGCTAATTAGCAAACGCTAGCATGCTAACACACTAAACTACGACTGTGAACATGGTGAACATTATACCTGCTTAACATCAGCATGTTAACGTTGCCATTTTGAGCATGTTAGCATGCTGACGTTAGCATTTAACTCAAAGCACCGTTGTGCCAAAGTACAGCAACACAGAGCTGCTAGCATGGCTTTAAACTACAAGTCAAGTAAAAGATACAAATGCCATGATCTCTGAAATAAACATTATTTGCTCACAGACCACATTCAGCATTCAGATCAACAGATGAATTAACATATTAGTGAAGAATAAATCAATCATAAATCATAGATCTCTCTTTAAATTGTAAAAAAAAAGGATTGAAATATTGTTTGTTCTTTTGTTTTGTTTGAGCCCTAAACCTTTAACAGCTAAACCTCATTAAAGTGGCCTTTTTAGATTAACTTGGCTGTTCAAAAATATTTTATTTTAGTCACTTTAAATGACAATGATTATAAACTCTGTATATTGCTAAAATCAAAATTACCAACACATTACCACCAAATCTGGAGTGGTTTATAAACGAGCATACTGTACATACACACATTTCAACACTAAGTAGATTATACTCTGTAAATAGACAATGCTCTTAAGGGGGCATCTTAACCCAATCTTACTTGAGTTGTTGGGTCTCTATCAGTTTAAAGTGTATTGCACAGTAGTCAGCATTTTTACCTGGTGGTTCTGCGGGTGGAGGATGGTGATGCCAGACTTGGGCTTCCTCCACTAAAGACAATGTCAGAAGAAACTGAGATAACTATACTGTACATTCAAATAACTATTGCACATTCTCAGTCATTCATCTCCAGCACTCACCCAGGAGAAGACATATTAGATGTGATGGATTTTGTCAGGAAGGTGCCATACAGGTCGTCCTCAGCCCTGTAAAGACAACAATATTATGAATATATGGTGATTATGAGTGTCTGTGAGTGCAATCTTTAGTTTTAGAGAGTATATTTATTCAAAACATGATTGATGAAGGTTTATCTTACGCAGAGGAAGTCCTTGTCGTGGTTGTAGTCTTAATGCCATTTCTGAAAAAAAACAAACAGAAAAAGACAAAATATTTGTTATCTGACTGTCTGGTATTTGATGTCACTGTCACTGTAAAAGTGCAGTGCAGTAACTTACCCATTACCACTGCTTTTCACCGTCACAGTCTCAGTGTTGGAGACAGTTGTTTTGCTGTAAAGAAGAAAATAATATACTATATTTTATATATTTATTACGGTATATAATTGCTGATTTCCTGGCGTCATGATCAATATAATTCATTTTCTAGGCTTGATGAATGAAAATATCACCTGTCCATGGGTGAGAAGTTATTCTTGATAGACGAGGGGGTGAGTTTGACCTCCGCACTGCACAGAAATACAGGTTCAATTGTAAGTGATACAGATTTAAGTGTATGAGTGTACTGAAAGGAGTAAGGGTGCTTTTTATTGCTTATGAATTCAACATTCTGTTATTTGTTCTTTCAAAAGTTACATAGTCTTACTTAAATGCAAAAGAAAAACCAATACTGGTAGGATAATATTACTTAAAATGTCATTATTTTATTTATACACTGTTACCCTGGCTCTATGGATGTAAGGCACAGACACACTGAAGGGGGCACCAGGCATTGGAAGACCACACTATTCACTCACACACCAGACACACACCTACAGGCCATCTGGGCCTCTAATTAGCCTACATGTCTCTAGAGAAGAAAATTCATTATGTAGGGGCTCAGTGACATTACAGTATATAGAGGATATCCTTGTTGAAGTCAAAGTTTTAAAGGATAAGGCCAGCATTAGTCTTCAGTTTTCTTTTCGGCAACAAATCCCATGAAACCAACAATGCGTTAGTCCGTCTCTCAATACTTAATGACTTCTCTACCCTGTTTATGGTACTCAGCTCCAAGCCCACTGGTCCTACTGAAGGTGTAAATATTCATATAATTTAATGTGTTAAAAAATGATTCAGTCATTTCCTTAGTCAGCTGGGCATTGTAGATTTTAGCAAACATTAGTCAGACAAGAGTAAATGGTGCATTTGTTAAGGGACTATTTTCAGCGGTGGACTAATACACATCTGGTGCTCTACCGAGTATTTAGGGCAGCAGGATGTTGTTTGTGATACTGGATCAAAATAAACTACAGCGCCCATGTTCTTTGTAATGTAGGAACATGTCACCCAGTGCTAAGGCTCACTGATGTGCTTGTACTTGATTGTATAATCAATTAATTGTTGGTTTTCATATTTTGACGGGATTTGTTGACAATAAACAAAAAAAATAGAATACCACTAGACTCATCCTTTAATATTATCTATGAAAAAAAATAAGATATTACACAGCCTCCCCTGCATTATACCCACAATGGGATGAAACTCACTTAGTGTCAGTGCTGCTTTTCACTGTCACAGTCTCAGTCGTGGAGACACTTTTTTTGCTGTAAAGAAGAAAATATACATTTATTTAATTACTGATTAATCAGGATCAATATCAGTCATATTCTAGGCTTGATGAATGAAAATATCACCTGTCTAAGGGCAGATTAGATGTGATGGATTTCGGCAGGAGGGTGTCATACAGGTCATCCTCAGGCCTGTAAAGACAACAATATTATGAATATTTGGTGATTATGAGTGCGATCCTTACTTTCTGCGAGTGTATTTATTCAAAACATGATTGATGAAGGTTTATCTTACGTAGACAAAGTCCTTGTTGTGGTTGTAGTTTTAATACCACTTCTGAAAAAACCCCAAAACAAGACAAAATATTTTTTATCTGACTGTCTGGTATAAAATGTCACTGTCACTGTAAAAGTGCAGTGCAGTAACTCACCCATTACCACTGCTTTTTACCGTCACAGTCTCACTGGAGACAGTTGTTTTACTGTAAAGAAAAAATATACATTATTACAGTATATAATTACTGATTTCCTGGCGTCATGATCAATATAATTCATTTTCTAGGCTTGATAAATAAAAATATCACCTGTCCATGGGTGGGAGATCATTCTTGATGGATGAGGGGGTGAGTTTGTCTAAAAGTTTGGCCTCCGCACTGCACAGAAATACAGGTTAAATCGTAAGTGATCTATAGATTCAAATTCTACTGTAAGTTAATAACATGTTTTTAATAATCTGACAATATCTTACTCTTTATTGCTGGTAACAGTTGTCTCAGTCACTTTGGTTGTTCTGGTAGGTGAGTAGTTTGTGTATACCCTGTGTGAAAAGCTTATATGATCAATAAAGCCTCAATATTCCAGCACTATAACAACACAGTGTGCTCATATCTTGTGCAAGGAGCTCACTGAAGGGAGAGTGTGGATGTAACGTAAATTAATTTATTTTTTCTTTCCTTTTTTGGCATTAGAAATCACTCCTGCCACAATGCATTTTAGAACTGGTAGCAGTGGTGGAAAGTAACTAAGTACATTTAGTCAATAATTTTGAGGTACAGTACTATTTCCATTTTCTGCTACTTTATACTTTTACTCATCTGCATTTCAGACTAAAAATATTGTACCTTTTACTCCATTGCATGTATCTGGTAGCTACAGTTACTAGTTACTTTTGAGATTAAGATTTGACATTAAAACATTGGATTAGTTTCTAAAATACAATGAATTGTTAAAGATTAAACCAGTGGTTCCCAACATTTTTGGCTTGTGACCACTTACAAAAAAGCATTTCATTTAAATTCATTTAAACTGTCAGAGGCCCAAAAAGGTCAAAATATCCTGTATTTCTCACTTTTTATCTCTACCACATTAATCATCACATGAACCCTCAGATTTATCTGCTGACTCACTTGGAACCACTGGACTAAACTACTGTACTAACTGTATATAAAGTAGTTACAACTAGCTCCAACTACAACATTAAAATGCTGCTTATACATTGATGAGTGGTGGAAGAAGTATTTGGCAATAACACAGCATGAAAATACTCCACCACAAGTAAAAGACTTACCTTTAAACTTTTACTTAAGTAAACGTAAAGAAGTAAATGTACTTTAAGTTTAAGAAAAAAATGTACTTTAAGTTTCAAAAGTAGAAGTACTCACTATACAGAATGTTATATTATTATATTACTGGATCAATATTGTTGATGTATTTACATGTAAGCAGACCTTAAATGGCACTGAGAATCAGTATAATAATAAAACACTCACAGGGGCCATTTTCCTGCAGAACGACTACTTTTACTTTTAATACTTAAAATACATTTCGGTGATGATGACTTTGTTTTTGTAATGGAGTATTTTTACATTATTATACTGGTACTTTTACTTAGTAAAGGATCTGAGTACTTCTTCCACCACTTATTAATATAGCAGTATATTTTTACCCTTTGCTTGAAGACTTGACCCGCTCAGTGAACGTCTCCGTCTTGGTGGGACTTTTCAACACAGGGGATCTGCAAGAAAACTCAGTTGTCATTAAACTGACACAGACTCAAGGTGTGATAAGAGGATACATATTCATGCTGTAATATTCTCTACCTAACACTCTGGGTGGTGGTGATGATGGTCTCCGTGGTGGTTTTGCCGTCCTTGGTGACCGTAGTGGTTTTGGTGCTAAAGGAGGAGTAATACAAAACAAATTTACAAAATGCTTCAGCGTAATATTTTTCCATGTAGGTTTGTTGCAAGCATTTAAGTTGTGTACCCTGTTTTAGGTTCCTCTGTGACGGTAGTCTTGGATGTGGTGATGCTGTAGTGACACAATAAATATGAAATTACACATTATATTTATTGTTTCTCTGTTGATTTTTGCAGTGTGTGTAATAGACCGGAGCTTTACATACGTGTTGGGAGAATCAGACTTCAGGGTTGATGTGCTGCAACAAAGAAGCAGATTATTCAGATGATTTCCTTTAAAAAAAAATCACTGGATATTGTACCATCAGTTGTGTCATTATGGGAATTTACGTTTTGGTGTAGGAGGATGTAGTCTTGCTGGAAGGGAGGGTGCTGCCAGTAGAAGAGAAGCATTATTAAGACACAGTTGTGGTTAAAGTTACTGTAAGTGTCTTGACTTGTACGAAGGATTGCAGCAAAAATTAACAGGCAAAATAATTACAGTGCTGTACTGTGTGTCTGCAGAGGAAAAACTTATACTTCATAATACTGTATAAATACTGTACCAACCTGCTCCTCAGCTCATCCTGACTTCCGCTGAATCTGCAAGAAGAAGACAGAAATCCCAATCAAAGGTATTTGTCACAATCTGCTCATTCAAGTGTTTTTTTTACAACTGCTAACTGCTTAAAACTAAACAAATTCGAGCATCAGTATCATAAAAAGATACCTGAATGTTTATAAAAATTATACCTCTTGGTGAGAGCCTGCACAGATGTTGATGTGCTCCTAGTTTTGGTGGTTTTTGTGTCTTCAGCCTCTGAACTATGAGCAACAGACAAAGTAAAAGGATACATGACTCAAATTATTATTTACACTATAGTTTTGTGTCCTTTATTTGAGGAAAAGTTGAAACTTTTCTTTTACCCATCAATTGTTTCACTGGATCTGTACCGGCCAAGAACAGATCTGCCAAAGTTTGGGTCTTGGCTAAAGGAGAGAAAAAAGGATAATAAAATGAATCGACTCGTACCACCAGAGATGACTCAACACTGTGACTTGCAAAAGGAATGTAGAAGGCGGGTTGTTTTAAAGATGAATGTAAACTCAGATATGAACTACAAGTCACACCCAATAGTTCTGCCTTTCCCTAGGTGTGTGTGTGTGTGTGTGTGTGTGGGTGTAGGCCCATTTGCCAGTGTGGAATATTGTATCTGTGTTTCAGCCATCATGTTTACATGACTTACTCGATGTCTTCATCCTCATGATCCACTTTTTTGATCCAGCTATTGTCTTTCAGGAGAGAGGAGGCGCTCTTGGCTGCAAACACAAGACAAGGAAAACTTAACACTTATACTGACTTAATTTAATACAATATAGGACTATTAAATATGTAGTAATTAACATGTGGCTCCGCTCCTACAATTAGCTAAATGTTTGTGGAAAAAGAGAATAGCTAAATGGATGCATTGCAATTGTGAACAATTATGATTTAATAATGTAATAATAATTGCACCTGAGCGTCAACAAAATTTTACTGTTTAGTTTGTAATTACACTAAAAAATCTCATGGCCCACCAATACACTGGGCTGAAATACATTTTAATAATTATATTGCATATATTTCTCACATATTTCTCTCATTTCTCAAATTGTTTAAATGTTTACATTTTTACTGTCTCATTATCAGCTTGTTCAGTCATCTGTAAAGCACTTGCTATAGGTGCTATAAAAATAAAGTTCACATGGTTGATTGATTGATTGATTGATCGATTGATATGCCATCCTGCAAATTGCTGCGCACATTCAAAAAATAAAAGATTTAATTTGTCACATGTTCATACAATATGTGCAGTGAAATGCAGGGTGACATACTCTTAAGGCTGTGCTAAAAGACTAGTGTGCAATACATAATAATGATTAGTATAAAAGTTTAAATGAGAATTAGAGATAAAAAAGAAATGTCAAAATATATTAATATATGCAGTCTAATATAAGTATTATTAAATTGTATGAGCATCATGTGACAAATTTAACCTTTGAATATTGTTTCTAAAGCATCAGCGCTACATGGAATTTCATTGTTCTGGGTATTTTATTATGTGATATTTCTCAATACTTACTTGTCTGGGATGTATACCTGCTCATTTTGTAACTTCACCTGTAAGCCAGAAAGAACAAGAAGGGAATTCATTATCACATAATGAAACTACAGTACATTAACCACTAGGTGGTACTGTGGGCTGAGACCTTTCATACACAGTGCATGTTCTGTGTTGAAGTTTAACCTCAGATCAGTACACGTGTAAACTCAACTCAGCACATGTGAACTGAACTCAGAAAGCTTAGGAATCAATGCTTGTTGATAAGCACTTTCTCATCAGGTTGGTTTTGTGAACATGTCCTGCTGGGTTTGTCATTGTATCTGACATATATCATATAAAGTTCCATTCAACCCCAGACTCACTGATTAAGCCCTAAACTGGTTTGTCTTGATCTGTGCCCACATGAAGACACACCCACCCTCCATAACACACCTTCTCCAAACACACCATTGTCAGCAAAACAGAGGGGCGTAAAGGTGACATGCCATTAGCTACTTATGATAAAGATTGTGCACTTTCGACTATGTGTACGCTCCAGCGCAAGTGCTTCCGTATCAGAAACCTTAAGGCAGACATCTACAGCTGTGAGGGAAGTTATAACTGTAAATGCAACATTTGTCCAATTATCAGTCACATAGTCTACTGTCTGATGAGTGCTATTAGTCCAAAAACAGAGTGTTTAGTGTTGGGTTTGTCTGTATTATTTTGGCTTGTGTGAAGTAGTTTGACAGGTAACAGAGGTCTTGAGGTAAAGACCTAAAACAGAACGTGTCTTGGAGCTTTTATGAATTGTTGGGAGTAATCTGATCCGCTGCATTATATTATATGGTAATAAAATATTTAAAGCGTCCTATAGCAATACAAATAAGAACTGATTTCAGCACCAGTGTGTTATTGGACTATTTAGATTATTACTGTATAATCCCCAAGAGCAAAGTTTTAAAACTTCCAGCTTTACAAGGCTCAAAAACATGTAGACTCAAGCAACAAAATCTACTTAATCTATCTTAAAATTTAAAAAAAGTTTATTTTTGACAATGATCAACACTTGAGTCTTCATGTTTTTGAGCCTTGTAAAGCTGGAAGTTTTACAACGTTGCTCTTGGGGATTATACAGTAATAATCCAAATGTACGGTCCAATAACACACCTGTGCTGAAATCAGTTCTTATTTGTATTTCTACAGGACGCTTTAAATATTTGATTACCATATAATATAATGCATCAGATCAGTAATCTTAATGTAGTTTGACAGCCTGGACTGAAAACTCTATCAGGGCAGAAAGTGCTGTTCCAACTGAACAGATTAGCACTTTAAAAATGCAAATCATTAATGTTTGCAGTGTTCGAGGTAAAAGGTTCATGTTAGGCAATAAGAGTTAACAGCGAGCTTGAGACGTGAAATCCTAGAGTGTGTGTATGTGTGTGTGATGTATCCTTGTCTACAGTGAATCAATATATCATTAAGACACACACTCACAGTAACGAAACTCAAAAAGTACATCATTACATAATCATAACGCTTTTGTTTCTATTTTTCCAGGACCACTGCATCTTAGTGCAAAACATCTTGAAAGAACTCATAAAATCACACATAAAATCATTAAATTTGGTTATTTTTCTTTTAAATGTAAGCCTGAAATATCATTACACAAAAACATTAGTGTAAACTGGCAACCCGCAAAGGATTTGGAATTAGACGGGGTACGTACCTTAAGTCAACTCTCGCTCTAGCTCAGGTCTCAGCACCTGTCTATTACTTCACAGCTTGCAATCACACCCTTGTCATTCCTTCTGCTTTTAACCTTAAGGGAGGAGATTCCAGGGCCACCCAAGGGTGTGGTTTCAAACAACAATCAAAGAATACTCTCTCTCTCTCTCTAGATTTTTCTCTTTCCGTCATCACCATTTCTACCTTATTAATTGCTCTGCTTTTTGTTTGTAGGTTGAAAAAAAAGTGGAATGGGGTGGAGTGCTGAAGGACCTGCAATTCAACTTACCATATGTGTCACGGAAGCAAACTGGGTGTAGGATTTTGTGCTTCTTTAACCTACAATAGCCCTGAACTTAATGGAATATGATTTAATGGAGACACTATTAAATAGTAATTTCCTATTTGATAGATTGTATCCATATTAACTGTGACATAATGCAAGCAGAACTATAATATATATATTGATTTGTGGTCTAGAATAATGACTGACTTGCCACTTTAAACTTAACACAAGAAACAGGCCCCCTCCAAAGTATTACCCTGCATTATGACTGTGTTTTAATATCCTGTTGACTTTTTAATACAATACCTGGCTGACAGTGGACTTTTCACTTGCTAGTAAAAGTACTGGACTGTAAGGTGGTTTCAACTTTTTTCATTTTCAGTCTCAGGCTATAGGATTAATCGTCACTCGCTGAGGTCCGATAAATATCTGAGATGAGTAATACACCTTCAACATCAAGATGGGCACACACATATCACACAAGTGGCTACTGATGCCTGAGTAGGTTTCACCACAGCCTTAAGCTCTGAAACTTTGAATGAAACCTCTACTAAATGGCATTTAATATCATATATGATCATATTGATTAAGAAGACCAAGCCATCTGTAGTGCCATCCAAAGGGAGTTGCTTCATGACAGTTATAGGAAATAGGGTTCCTTGATCCATAGAAGTAAATCATCAGGAGTAGCCTACACATAAAACTTAAGTGACAACCAGACTTGATCTATAAATGTCATACTGTCTGCGACTGTGAGCATCATTATTGGGAGTGCCGTGTTTTGGATGATCAAAGGTATGAAAGGTGCATAGCACGCAGGGGTGTGACAGCATGATACTGAGAGGTGAACCTCTCCTAGTCACAGTGGCAGCACCAAAGGAATGCAGACTACTCTACTACAATGATCAAACTACTATGCTACGTGTCAGCGGGCTGAGGCGAATTTTTAATAGAAAGGCATTTCTGTATCAACCAGCACGGTTGAATATCACCTTCACTTTGCTCTAACTGAGCTAGCAACATGCGCAGCTAATTTAAGTCATAGAAATTAACTTTAAGTCACAAAAAAACCAAAATCAAGCTCAAATTTGGCATTTTGGTATCCTTGTCATTAAGAAACAGCTGGTAAATCCTTAACTTAATTCCTGCAGTCAACAATAATCTCCTGCCCTAAATTCGAGTGGAAATGACTGACACTGGGTGGCACTAAAGCTATAATGATGAAAATGACAATACTGGTTGTGCAACTCTATTAAAATAATTAAATATAACAAGTTGCCCAAGGTGATACACATCCTTATGACTTTACACTCAGTTTGTCAAAGCAGCAGAAATGAGTGTGACCTGTTCTATTGTGGTGACTGAAAGAGATAGTATGAAAGTCAAGATACAACAAAAAAAGGCATAGAGCTTTAGATATTAGATAGATATTTCATTTCCACAGAGAAATACACAAAACATTCTTCTTAGTTATAAACATCACCACTCCAGTATTTCTGAACTGAAGCACATTAAGAGGTGTTGTGTCAGGACAACTCACTTTCATGTCATTCCAACACCCTATCTAGGCTTTTTACCCCAAGGCCTGTAACTGGATATGTGTATACCAACTAGATTTCATGTCTGCCAGTTCAGCTCATGCTTGTGACACTCTTGCCTGACCTTAGCATCATCTTGGCCCAGATATCCCACCCTTCCTCCCTCCATTTGCTCCAACAGGACAGAGCTGAGACAAGCAGGGGTTAAATGAGCAGCCTCTGGATGTGGCTGCATCTTCAGGTTACACAATTCAAAGCCAAAACACTTTTTATAACCTCCTATCTATAAAGACCACTAGTAAAGGAGGGGCCAACAAATGTCAGCAGAGTGTGAACACACCTCAACTGAGCTGCATTTCACTTCCAATACTTCATACTGATATCCTAATAGGACAATCCCTCAGTTTTATGTTGATAAATTCTTCTTGCAAGAGTCAGCTGTCATCACTGATACACACTGGCACTCTGATACTGCGCATGATAATGTCCGAATGCTTCCTGGGTTGCTATGAGAAGAGACTGTAGACCGACCCCTCTCTTGTCATTGGGCCATTGCAATGCCTCGCAGCCAATAAAGCACCACTAGGGCCTGTGTAAATCTCTCTCCCTCTCTCTCTCGCTCTCCCTCAATAAATATACATGCACATCTACACCTACATACATTAACTTAACTTTGACAATAGGGAGATTCAGTTGAATGGAGCATTTAAATACATGTCCACACATGTACATACCTGTATAAGTGACATATTATGTACATTTCTGTGAACTACGCGCTGCCTGCACTTGTTTTCTGTGTCCACCTTTGCATTGCAGTGTGTTTTGGCCTTTACTGTCATTTCGAGTGATGTTACCCAACACAGTGTCTCCCAGTTTCCCCCGCTGCAGTATTCCTGCTCTTCCTGCTCCCTTGTGTCGCCCCTGTCAGAAGGTGAAAATGCAAGTATTACAATCATCATAATCTGCATGGTGCATTACTGAGACACTTCAGTATTCCCATGCAATTTGATTTGTAGGCATAAATAAACATACAGTGCATCTGCTATCTCAAGTGTGAGCCACATCATCTATATTCACAAAAAGGTGCATCTTTTGATTGAGGTAGACAGAGCTATATACATCAGCGAAGATCACTGTACAACTAAGATTTAATCAAAGCATGGCTGTGATCCTTGTGCAAATTAATGAGTTGTTTAAGAAGGCAGTTAGTGGTCACTGGAAAGGGAAGTACAATACTAATACTGAACATTATTCCAGCTGCTATTTATGGAACAGTAGTAAATAGCAGAGAATAAGTTGTGAACTATAAAATCAAATCCGTCTTAATATAATGCAACACTATTTTTAAAGGTCAAACTGGAGCTTCAGTGTTTATTTGCGGACAACAAAGAATTTAATCTCTTTTAAAAGTATCTCAGTGTGCCAATTTTAGATTAAACTGGGAGGGGCCCTGGATGGACCTCTGCAAATTAAATGTCCAGATTCCAACTGTGCACATGTGCAAAATAGCATATTGTGGTTCTGTCTTCTATCTACATTGCTATCTTTCACTTCCGCGGCTGTCGTTTTGTGTTTAAAAATGAACTATACATTAGAATAATTTTGTACACGGACGTAATTGTTCAAATAAATCAATGATAGCATCGCCCGGTTTTAGTCGTATGAAAATATCCCGGCATGCTAGCGACGCAAGACTCACCCAGGGAGGGGAGGGATGATGGAGCTAAGATGGCAGCCCAACTGAGGGTGCTGCCTCTCTGGGGTCAAGAAATATTCAAGGAACGAATGAAACCGAAACACGACAAGGCGGTTTTGGGAAATTAACTGTTCCGTTTCTGCTATTTGACAAGACATTTTGTTATGGCTTGAGAAGATATATTTTCGGGAGACAAGCACCGTGTTGACGCTGTGGCCGGATCGGAAGACCGTAGCTACGTTGTAGTTGCACCACCAGATTGGCTACAATTTGCGTTTATAATAACCGGGGACCGTGGATGCTAATTGTGGTATTTCTCCTACTTGGAATGGACAAATAATGTGACATGTGGTGGATTTAATGACAAGTGGATTGCATCTGATGGCTAGTTATTATCTAGCTGTGATATCTTTTGTGTGATATATGCATTGTTCTCGAAAACGATGATGTGTGCTGCTGCGGCAGCGGCCGCCGGTGGAGGGATTCTGCCCTCCTCATCGCCGTCGATGGGGCTGGGTGTCAGGGTCATTTCTGGAGCAGGAGCCGAGCTCTCCACCATTGGTTCGGGAATGGGTTCTTGTCCGACACCCGGAGCCCAGTCGGATTGTCGGACTCGGTACCAGCTTTTACTCTCAGGGCGAGCTCTGGCCGAAAGATACAGACGGATTTACACCACCGCTATCAACGATAAAGAGCAAGGGATAAATCAAGGAAGGTGAGTGGCTAACGTGAAAAATATAGATATCGCAGAGGCTGGTCTGTCATTTGTGGGGCTAACTGAGCTAACGAGCGTAAGCTAACATTAACCCTTACTTAGCAGTACATCAGTTAACATCAGCTCCACCTAAGTTAATGGTTATTGATGGTTGAGCTAACGTTAGTCGGACTTTTGTCATATAGCTTTATGTCATTGTTTAAACTGCAACCAATATGCCAGGAACTCCATAATTTGGGTGCACCATCTTGCTGGGGTCAGCTTGCTAGGTAGCATTTTGGCTTTGACTTCCCTAGCTTATCGGAGCCAGCTAAGCTAACGTTAGTTCACCCTTGCGCGAGTCGTTTGCACCCCGGTAGCTCTGGACATTGTGTTTTCGTTAAGAGGTGACAGATTGTCACTGAAATAAAATCACCACCCACTCGGGCCAGAACGACTCGAAAAAGTGCACCATCGGCTTACATCCAAAACAAGCTAGCTGGCTAACTGTCATGACAGCAGCTTGTCAATTTGTTTTGAGCAAAAGCTGTTACCCAGCTAAACGTAAACAAACGTACTGCTCGTGTAATACTTTAATTTTTTGTTACACATTTTTAAACAGTCACTGCTTGGGTTGTCGTCATATTTTACGTTACCTACTCATCTAATATAATCTGATGTAGTGAGCTGTGTGTATTTAGGCCCAACGGCGTCACTGTTTTCGATAGCTAGCTAACGTTAAATGACGTTGAGGAGCACCAGCCCTTCCCCAGGTTATCTTAACATAAACCAGCGATTTATTTTTCAAGACACTTGGAGCTGATAATGACCACACGTACATTTAAACACAATATATACAATATTTTGCTCCTTTGCACACAATTCCCTATAACGTTAGACATGTATTGGGGGGGGGGGGGGATGAACTAATTTGTTTTCCTGGCATAAGCGGGTAATACAGTTACGTCATTCTTGTCAGTCAGGTTGTAGACTGAGTAGCTAGATCACTGCAGCATCCTCCCTCACAAACTGAATTGTTATTCTCAGCCCCTTATGTACAGTGCCTGTTGAAGTGTCTTAACATTAGTCTCAGTGCACCACTGTTTTCATAACCAACTCCTGAATTCATAGGTTTATATATAAATGAGCAAGAAGAACTACTACTATGGATTTGTTGATATATACCTATATACTATTGTCAATATCACATAGGCGTTTCCGGTCCATCTAGCCTAATTGTAGTTGGGTATTTTGATGAGTAAGACTAAACCGGCCTGTCACTGTTTGCTCAAAGGGTTGAAGAATTTGAAGCGACTTTTGTATGGTGACACAGCTATTAGAAATCAATATTCATTTGCTCTCTCGGGTAATAAAATTAGGATACTCTAAACCTGTACATATTTTTTCAAATTCCAGCTGTGACAGTACACCAACTGCACAGATCAGTGGTGAAACAAAAAAAGCTTGTCAAGCAAGAAGTGTACAGAATTATTATATCAACACTTTAAAAAAAATACTATCAACAGCAGATTGAAAATGCATAGCTTTTCTGTATTTAGTAGTGAGTTATAATGATTACTAAATCATGCACTGCCTTTCTGTTTTTAATAGTTATTCTATTTGTGGTCCCTAGCCCTTGTCGTTGACAGCCTGATTTGTAAGTGAAATCGATCATAAAAAGCCAATGCAAAACACACGACGAGTTCAGAGAGAGTTCAAAAGCATCACAAGTGGATTTCTGCAAAACCAAACTCCTGCTTGTTTTGGGGCTTTGTCAAGACGAGTAACACTGAATCTGGAGACAACTGCTACACCTCTGACAGTTAGGCAGGGTATACTGCGCTTTAAAGGACATGTTTATGCCAGCTGCATAAGATGTAGACTTGCTCTACAAAGGTGAAAAAGTGAAAGTGAGATTACCATTAAAGACATCGAGAATGGATTCAAGATTTTAATAGCTATTCTAAACAAATGAAAGCATAAAGGATTTGTTTTTCCAACATCATGACTGGCTTGAAGAAGGATGTGTTGACGTTCTGCTGTGTGTTTGAGTATAACCATTTCCTAAGCATACAGTATATTTTGCAATACTGAGTAATCACTGTATACTTTCAGGGGAAAGAAAGCTCTGAGTAAGAAGAAACTGAAAAGGCGACAGAAGGTCAAGTCAAAAGTCAAATCAAGAACAAAGGTAAGACACCAATAACCAATTGTTACACAATAGTACACTTGTCTTTCTATGTAATGCTCAGGGTTTGTACAAAGTCTTGAAAGTTTGGAAAATGCTTAATTTTAACTGTTATGTTTTAAAGGTTAGGAATATCCTTGAATTTGAATATACTCCTTGAAAAATGTTTTATTTTCAACATAATCTGGTGTTTCATCATGCACACAATCATTCATGTAAACCAAAAATATTTTAATATTTCAAATGAAACGATCCATCGTCATATTTATTTGCTGACCATCTGCTCTCGGATGATTGCTGTTGTTATGAAGGAATTCTGTAAACTTTATTTTTCGCAGTTGTATTTATAGTAGCATGTTAGATGTAATGATAAACACTTCAAAAGTCTGGACATTTTTGGTTTAAGTACCTTGAAAGTGCTTGAATTTTACTCTTAAAAAGCTGTACGAACCCTGAATGCTACTATTGCTGTGTTTAGATTTGGATATTATTAATAGATATGTTCAGAGGTGTTGTAAGGCCAAGGCTACATTGTAGAATGGCTGTTTTTAAACCATTACAATGGTCTAAAAAGAGCCATTCTACAATACTTTTATAAAAGTACCCAAATTGTTTATGCCTCTTGATAAATACTCAACACGTAACACCACACAGTGTTAATTGTTGCAGTGTTAAATCACAAGTAGGTGCAATATTTATTAGTGGGACATAGTCATGCCTCACATTCTCAGTAGTACTTAAAGCATTTCATAAACTTAATTAAATATTTACATGTTGTATTTTGCATTTTCTCTTTATATTAATAAGAACAGTCCTTACAGCTGGTTTGATGCTCTACTGAATGAACTTAACAGATTGAGGATAAGATTAAAGATAGGTTAGATTCTCTGCAATCTTGAAGGTGTTTGGCAGAAGCATTATTTTCATTGGTGGGGCTGGTCAGGTGCCAGGAAGCCCATCCACACATGAAGCTGGAGAGGTGGATAGGCAGAATGTGAGACACATGGGAGTGGCTCTGGCTTGTGCATGATGGCCTGTTGCCGAGCGACCTAATGTGTTCCACATCTCCACGGCAACAGTTGCCTGCCTCCATCTCCTTCATCCAAAGAGGGAACCCAGTCGGTATCAGTGGATGTGGTTGTGTTTATGCTTCTGCTGTAGACTTTGCATGGACAACATTAAAGTTAACTAGTTGATCCCTAAGTTATGACAACAAATATAATCCACTCATATTATATTGACTCATCTCCTTGCTGTTTTTCTATGAGAGTGAGAGAGTAGCATGCTGTATGGTTGCTTTGTAGTATTGTTAGTCAGTGTTTGGAGCTAACTTGATTTCTTTCCAGCAATTTGGCAGGCAAAGGCAAGAGAGATTAGCAGCAGAGATTAGTAGCAGAGGCTCTACTACTTTGTCATCTTTCACTTCAAAACTGCTCCAGACAGGAAATTCAATGTAGAGTGGGCTAGTGAGTTAAGTCCTCTTCAGGTTGACGTCTAATTAAAACTATAATTATAATAACAATGTAATGCTACAAAATGATACATTTAATAGAATAACATCCAAAAAATCTATATAATTATGTTGTATGTACTTTGCCATTTTTTTTCAACATCAATCTGAGTATGAGATACTTTCTAAAGTGGATTGGCAGATACCAAATGCTGTTGTCCTCCTAGCATGAAACCATGATTCTGGGCCCCTCTGAAACTGGGAATCCCCCACCCCTACCCCCCACCACTCACCTATGTGCCTAGCACGTAGCACTTGCTGTAACTATGCACTTTACACTTGTATATATTTTAAGTTTTTATTTAGGAGGAGAGTGTGTGTGTCTTTGCTCTATGTATACTTTTTAATTGCCCCGCATGGGATAACTAAGTAAGAACTGAACTGAAAGAAATGAAATGTGTACATAAATACGCGAGTGTCCGTTACATTTATCATACTGTATGTTGTCTCTAACATACAAAACAGTGTATTTCCTACAAATGACATTCATATGCAGCTATTCTAAATTTAATATCACCAGGATTACATTTCTCTTCAGTGTATCTGAATATTCATATTGTACTATCTTCCAAAAATTAACTGCCAACTTTTTTCAGCCGGTTATTCCAATAATATTAGTACTTGGCAAGGTTAGGCAGCTAAGACCAGTTAGAAAAAATAGAAATGTCTAAAGTGACAGCCAGTATGTGAAGAGATTCGAGCCTGGGATGCCGGCATTGAAAAGAAGTACTCATATGTTCATCCACCACACTGATCTGCGTATCCCTACTTTTTATTGTACTATATATGCAGTATCTCACAATATTTCCTGCACTTAAACTGAGTATTGTCATTAATTGCTAATGCAGAATGGCTGCATATAAACATAATTTGTAGGAGACTGAATTAAATATGATGTACTCATAACCTGTGGTGCACAAATAGCTATGCCTGGGTAAACTGAAATATATATGACAGAGATCAATGGTGTTGTGTATTAATGAAAGTTAGATGGCAAAATAGGATGGGCTGATCAAGTAAAATAAAATCATACAGCATCTCACTTTTTAAATAATTGATAAATTATAGATGTAACTTTTAAAAGTACTGATTGTGGAATCTAAATTATTTGCCATTGTTAAGTAGCCCCAGTATACATCTCATGTATTAGCATTAGCGTTAGTCTCGAGTCACAGAGCTAAGCATCTGTTTCTCTGAAAGATAAATTTGCAGCGGTGTTTGGAAAACCCAGAAGGTCGTTTAACAAACCTTACCGCTGTTCTGAAGGTGTTTCTAGAAATCCTCAAAGACTCTATTAACCGTCTGGATGAAAAATATTCTGTCTGCTGCATGATTACAAAAGATTTTTAACTCGTTTCCCAAGTTGCGACTCCTGTCTCCTAATCCAATCAAAGATGGTAGCCAGTAGTTACCTGGATAGGAAACACAGTCGCAGCCTGGGAAATGGGTTAAAAATATTTTCTATCGTGCATTGCACAGAAAATGTTTTCAGTCAGATGGTTAGAAGAGTCTTTGAGGATTCTTACGTGTAACCCTGTAGGGCTAGATGCTCACTATGCACCGAGCCCTGCATGTGGACTACAGGTAATTTTGTGTAGTCAAAGGTTGAGTCTGAGTAAAGACAGGCATGGTCTGTCTTAAACATCACAAGTGATTATTGGATGACTTTTAATGATTTTAATATTCTTGATAAATTGCATATTTGTACTCAAATGATATTGTGGTGCAAACTAACAATCACTCAGCTTGAGCCTCTGCTTTGGAAGAGACAACTTTTATTCTTTTTTTCCTTATTTTTCCTTAAAGCCAGCAATCTGAAATGTGTAGCTGTCTAAGTGCGGTCAGGGGTTCAATACCAGCCTTCTCCAAAGCTTTTAGATGGCCATTAAATCATCAGCAAAGGGCAGACAGAAACACAAAAGAAACCATCAGGTGAGCAGCATGTTTGCGTTATGGATTGGTGCTATTGCAAACATCAGTAGGTCATTGGGCTTTGCATATTTGTGTGTGCCTTTGCTTATGTGCATCGTGACATAGCTTGAAGGTGTCACTTTTAATGACAAGCTTCTGATGATTTGTTCAGTTTTAAATTGGGAACTGTGCGCTCTAGTGAAACCTGTCAAATGCAATTTTCACTTGCAGCGTGAGTACCATCTTTCAGCTGCTTCGTGTTCCATTTGCAAGATGTAGATCAGATGTAGTGTAACCTATCTGAAAATGTTGATTGTATTAAAAGTTCAGTTCATGCTAATCATAAACATCAATCACAAACAAGCTGGAGACGTAGAGTTGGAAAGACGTGGGTGTATAGCAGACAGGGAGGGTCTATTGAAAGACGCCATCGAGTTGCCTTATTGAGATTGTAAGATCCATAATTTTTGGAGTTAGGGACTAAAAGGCAGGATATCTTTTTTTTTTTTTTTTTAAATGTATTCTCTCTCAAGTCCCTTGCCTTTATGAAAGTGCAATACTATTACACCTTTAAAGCACCATGAAATAAATAAACAGGGACATGTTTAATGACAAATTATGTGAAGCACCTGAGCCATAGCGCCAGCAGATTCTGAACCTGCAGTTGCAGTCCATGCACCATCTATTGGCAAGTACAGTAAAGTAATAGCAGCAGCAGGTTAAAACTGCATATCTACCATGGACATATTTAGAAAACTGGATACTGCGTTCTAAGATCCATCCATTTTATTCCTGTGTTCACAAAAAAATCTAATGTAAACAAACATAATAGCTGCAACAAAGTAAGATTTAATTGTGGTCCAATGTTAGTGCATATTTTATTTTTGAGTGCTAGTTGGTTCCAATTGTGTGTTTCAGATTTTGGTTGTAGAGCTACCCATTTATTTATTTGTGATGTAACAGTACTTCTCCCTTTTATAATACATAACAAAGACTCCTCTTATTGTAATAATATCACATTTGATCTCATGGATATCAGTTGAAATAAAAGGAACTATCAACTTTGGTTGCTTCTAAAGCTGCTTCCAAACAATGGAGAAAACCAAAATATTGCATGCATAAGAACATCAGACAAATTTTAGCAGGTAGTCGGGACCCTCCTCGTATGTAGGGGCCAAAAATGTGCAGTATTTTGGCCTCTGCTCCACCCTTTTTGTTTTGCTGTCATCTCCCAAGAAACCCATTTTCTCTCCCTTGTTTTATGGGTTTGGGTTATTACAGCATCTCTAGGTTTTAAATTGTTTGAAGTGCTCTTTCCGGTTAATGTGCTCCTTTGTGAATGCTGTACAGTCACTTTGTCACAAATGCTACTCTAGCAGCAAGGCAGGAGAGCAGTAGAGAGTACTGTTAGATGAGAGGGGAGCTAATATCCTCCCCACTGGTTTGAGCTGAGAATGAATGACCTCTCTCCCCAAATAGATGACATCACCCTCTGTGATTGTGATGCCAAAAGCGCAACACTGCAAGAGAGGGACAATCGATCAATACGATTCTCTAGAGGTTGCCTCAGAACTGTAGTTAAAAATGCTTTGCTTGGTGAGACGGAAGAAAGCTTTTCAATTAGTTTATCAAGTTTCTCTGTGGAGTGTAGTGTCTCTAATCATAATGATTATTTGGATGTAAGTGCTTAAGCTTTGCTGTAATGATTTTATTGTTAATTTTCCCTTTTGGCTTGTCGACCTCATTTATATCAATATTGACTCAATATTAGAAATGCCTATTAGTATAAAGCAATCCAATCCAACAACACAACAAACTAAAGCCCCCAAAATGAACATTAAAGCGGCTATAACTGATATTTTGTATGTGGGGTCGCTCGTAGGGATGAACCTACAGAGAATTATCACCCGAATTTGCAGTTCTGCTCGGCTTTACAAAGCTTTATAGCGAGTTTTGGCTCATTGTTTAGCTGTCCGGTCTGTAAATTTACAGATTTGTTCACGCTCTCCACTCTGATAAGGTTGTTTTTGGTGGCAGCAGGCAGCTGTTTTTAAGTGAAAATGCTCTAAAACCTCACTGTACACTACCTGCTCAGCACCAAATGGCAGACAGACACAGTTGGCGACTAGCTGGTGAAAATAGTGGAACACTTAGCTGCTAAAGAGCCAGATATTTCCCTCAGGAGTTGGTTGAGACCAGAAATGGAGCTAAATGAGACTGAATATATGACTTGCGTTTGCCAGGTGGCCAGAAACATGACTCCAAATGAAAGCTAGAGTTTCTTTGTGACTGCTGGATGTGTAAATAAGCAACACTTAGCTAACAAGTTCGCCATATGAACTTAAAAGGTGATGGATGATATGTCAGTGCTGTTTTCACAACAAATGTAACTTGTATGCAACTCAAATTTTTCTGTATTGGTTATGTAAAGTGTTGGGTAAGCCATTTTGTTACAGTGACACTTGCCAAGCCCAGTGTGTACAAAAGTGAGCTTCCTGAGGAGTCATTTCATGTCACTGACTAGACATGAAGACAATGACAGAACTGACTGTATAAAGTCTGTGTAACAGAGGTTTTGCATTCCCAACCTAATTTAGTTTCAAGTCAAATGTAACAGCTAACATCTGCCTAGAGTCCCTCAGGGAACCTATGCCTCTGAGGATTTCTCAGATGTGACTTTCCTTGTAAAGCCAAATGAGGAATTACCCCACTTATTGTGGTCAGTAGGCAATTGCTTTGATAAGGTGTGTCATTAGTGGATGTACACTAAGATTTCTTCTTAAGCAACTGCATGAGTCATGAACACTCGGGAGACCAAAATAAATGAATTATAACTTCCTGTCCATGTCACTATCTAAGATCAACCTGTTAAATTGTAAAACATGACATGACAAACATGACCAAAAACTGAAGTCCATGCTTTGTACAAAATTGTGTCTTGAAGGCAATTTAAAAAGTAACATTTCACTAAAAATATGTTAAGGCTTAAAGTGAGGTACATTATTTTAGTGGACAATAGGGAAGCGAACTATAGGAGTAAACACAACCGACTGTAACTCTTTACAATTACAATAAAGAATTGACATTGCTGTTTATAAAAGAGTATATGGTGTGCTAAATAGCTTATCGATGCACCACATGATATCGTACTTGTGGTCACCAAGAAAAGGTTTTGCTGACCACCTCCACTCTCTGTGTTTCCACAGGCCGAGAGTCTAGATGGAGCCCTCTGCGTGCCGGACATCAAGCTTCACAGCAACCCATCTGCATTCAACGTCTACTGCAACGTGCGGCACTGTGTGCTGGACTGGCAGCAGAGAGAGGCCTCCCTGGCGCTGGCTTCCAGGAGCTCGGTGCAGAGCGGCGACTCCGACAGTGAGGAGGAGGAAGAGTACCGCGAGCCAGCCGTGAAGCTGCCAAAGGTATGAGCAGGGGGGTAGCATTGGCTGCTTATGTGGTGGTGGCAGAGCTTGGTATCACGGTGAGAGCCAGCCTGTGCTCTTTATCTTAGGGATGCAACAATCCTTTATCTCCCCGGGCTTGTATGTAGGGCTCATCCTTTTTATTGTTGTGATAATTGGCGTCACTTTACCAGAGGTTTGAAACCCCCATCCTTAGGAGGATTATAGCCTCTGCTCTGTTTCCCCAACTCCCTCTCCTCCTCAGTGTGTCTGCCGGTTTATCTTCCTTACTCTGTATCAGGGCTGTCTGTTTTTATAAAATATATAAATGTAAACTATTGCTTGTACATTGGAACAAAATCAAATAATTTTCTAATTCACTGTCTATAAGCACAGTGGACTGTTTAAATTAGTTTACCTCACCAAAATGCACTGTCAACTGGACTTAACCGCATGCCCTATTGCCCTGTTAACTATTGCTGTTCTCTTTGATAACATAAATAGAAGACTAGCAAGCTATGCTAAACACTAAAGCATCTGAGAGGCAATGTGTCAAAGGATTATTTTGAGTTCTATACCATAAACGGCAGAGTTAAAGAATAAAGTTAAGGTAGTTCACTGTCTTTGGAGTCTCTGAGGAGTCACCTGTTCGCTTGTCATCCAAGTGAGTCCGCAGGGGCACCATAAATGATCTGAACGTTCAACACATACAGTAGACAATGTAGTTTAGGATTAGGCTACAGAGATGCCTCCAAATGACCTGGATTATGCCCCACTTTTCTTTACCTCTCATGCACTCTGTTGCACTCGCTGTTTTTAAAAAGCTCACAACAACAGGACAAACCTTTCTACAGTGTGACAGCATAATTATATGTGTTTGCTATGTGCATGTCTGTTTAGAGAATTGTATGTTGATTTCAACTCGTGTTGTTTGCTCGCTGTACATATTGGTTAGCAGGTAAATACTGGGATGTCACAGGTGGTTTTAATTGTTAATCGTTATTATGGTAAACTAGGAAGTCTGTATCTATTTTTATCCTCTTTCAGACCAATTAAATACGAAGCTGATATAATATTTATTTTGGATTGATTTAGTTTTAATTTCAGCTTAATAACAGTTGCTAACAAGCCATATGTTGAGAATCTTTGCCGTGTATTTGTGTGTGTGTGTTTCAAATAAGTAACACTGACAGAGTGCCTGTAAGCCTTGACAAAGTATTAATATGTCGGTTACACATATCTAACAGGCTTAAAGGTCTAGAATATCCATTGGATATCTGTTAATCTATATCTGTTCATTTTTTTGTGTATCGTTTGTACATGTCTTTTCCAATTGGCATTATGTTATCTACTGTTTATCTGTTCTATTGTACTTGTTTTATTAGTTATACACTGATGCTAAGCTTTCATTTCGCTGTTACAAAAGAAGTTCTTCACTGAGACAGGAAGGAACATTAAAGTATTATTTATTTCACTAACAAGCCATACTGAGAGAGAGAGAAAACAACATCCTTTTCTAGGCCAAACTCCTTAGCCTGCCTCTCTCCTTCATGCAGTCAAGTGGGTCTGTCATTATTCAAAATGTAAATAGTGGATGTTGAAGTCGGCAGTAGTAACTGTACTTAGTGTGGGCCCCCAGCTAAATGTAGGTTGTTTAGAATGATGCTATTAAAAGAAAACAACCACTCCACGCTTGTTTATTAATTTGGTTTCATTCTGAATACTTTTTAAAAGGAAGAGATTTCTTATCACCAATATTAACAAGGCAATTACATGTAAACCTGAAGAGTTGACAGGAAATGGTGATTGTTTTTTAAAACTACATCTATGCGCAGTGTCTGTACGTTTCATCTTCATTTGCTGTGTAAAGTGGTATCACGGCTAGTTGAGGTAGACTTGGGCCGTGGTATGACAGCATGGTCATTAGCTCATAGAAATGTGCTTCTTTCTGTCTGTGTGTGTGCAGATCATTGGCATTGGCCTGTGTGGGGTATTTGAGCTGATAAACGAGACTCGGTTCTCTCACCCCTCCCTTTGCCTGCGTAGCCTGCAGGCCTTGTTGGACATGCTGCAGGGACAACAGCCTGAGGGCTTTCAGACTGAGCCTCCTGATGTGCTAGGTAAGGCTGAAAATGTGCACACATGAGAGCTTATTAGGTCCGTGTGTACAATCTAATGAAATCCAATGCAATATCCCTGCAACAAATCTTGTGTGTGAAGCTTTAAATTTTCAGTTTCATTGACTCTGTCAGAGATATGTTGCTGCAACCTAATGAGCATTTTGAGGCTGTAGTTAGTTGCTGTGTTGTATTGGACTGCGGTACATTGCAATTTGTTTCTAATATTTTGTTCATTTTCTCTTTTCACAAAAGTCTAACCTGCCCACCACTTGTATGCTTCCTCAGAGTCTCTTTTCCAGTTGTTGTTGGAGACCACGGTCCGGAGCACAGGGCCCAATGACCCGACAGGACAGGCCATCACTGCTCTGTCCTGTGCCTGCCTCTTCAGTCTGGTGGTGGCCTGGGGAGACACTGGCAAAATCCTGCAGGCCGTCTCTGCCATCCTCACCAACAACGGCAGCCATGCCTGCCAGACAATACAGGTAATTAACCAATTTAAATAAATTAAGACTGCATTTGGCAATTCGACTGCACAATTGTCTGTGTTCTTCATCTATACTTTGCTGATGCTTGTATTCGGAGAACCACAAGCTGGAATGACATTGTTTTTACCTACCCAGTTGAATTTGAATTGTTACGTTTTCTGAACCACCTCCACCAGTAAAGTAGTACTTCTCAATGATCCTTTCAGGTTTTTCCTTCGGATTAGTAGAAGTGCTTTAGATCACCAAAGTGAATTTGTGAAGGATAAAGTAACCTCTGGCTCCTCCATGCATTTCCTTTTGAGCACAGAGACTCAGGGCAGTGTCTGGACAGCACAAATTGAGTTTTGGAAAATGTCAAGCCGCTCTGATTCTCCTGTTTGATTGCGTTACCCTGTCTGCATTCTTACGCCAATTAGCCGTCTTCTAGTCTTCTGTTTGCTACAATCTCTAGCTTGTCCTCCCTCTCTGTGTCTTGCTCTCAGTTTTTGTTATTGCTTCTGCTTTATATCAGAACTGCTCTTGCAAAATCTTGGGAGTAACTTAAATAGTGCGAACTTTATGTAATTTTGTGGGCAGGCTTTGTGACCATAAAAATGTTCCACCTTTACCTACATACGAATAAAATTCCTAAAGTTGACCAGGGCTGCAGTGGGACTTTTTAGCCTCACACATTTATCCCCCATAGACTTAGGCCTGTGTTTTTTTTTTTTTTTCCCTGGTTCCTCATCGTTTAGGCATTGACTGGACTGTGAATGATAAGAATGGCAGGCAGGCTGGTGGGAAGTGTGGGGTTATGTGCTGTACATGCCTGTGTTTGTTTGTATGTGTGTGAACAGTGAGCTCAGCGGTGTATATCAACCATGGAAATGATGTGTGAAATGTGTGTGTGAAAATGCATTCAGGCAGAATGAGAAGAGGGCTAATATGCAGATATAATAACCACAGTCTCAGTCACTAATATGAAACTTTGACTCAATCAGCAACACAGAAGCTCATTAGACACTTCCCACCTAGTGCATGGTCTACTTCACAAAATATACACCCCATTGTGTCACATTAGAGGTTTGCAGTCCTGCGGTCTTTCAGCACCCTCCCTGTCTTCCTAAATCTCACCAGGTGCCCACCATACTGAACGCGCTACAGAGGAGTGTACAGGCTGTCCTGGTGGGAAAGATTCAGATCCAGGATTGGTTTGGGAATGGGATCAAACGCGCGGCCCTGATGAACAAGTGGGTCCTGAAAGAGGTGGCCATTGACGAGGATGAGCGCTGTCTTCTACAGACTGATGGTTCCTTCCTGTACTTGCTCTGCAAGGACGGCCTCTACAAAGTGGGCTCTGGATACAGTGGCACTGTCAGGGTATGTAACGCCCAAAGCTGTATGTTGTCGCTGACGAGGTGACTTGAATTTTTCAGATACACTGAAGAATTAAGTGCTCCTTTGTGGGTTGAGAAAATTCTCCTAATTCTTAAGATAAACAAACCATAAAACTGGATTATTTAAAAATGCACTCTTGCAAAGCTTAAAGGAGGGCTGTTTTTCTTGGCTCAGGAAAAGCTTACATTTTGGAGATACATGGTTTTCACAGGACAGCAACTATGTATACTCTCAGTTGCCAGTTTATTAAGTATGACGAGTCAAAAATAATGCAGTTTAATACAACAGTCCTGCAATAAATCCTCCCTTCATGAAGGTTATAATGTTCAGTTTTTGTTGAAACTGTTTTAGAGAGGTGTTGAATCTGATGAACAAGCCTTCATTTTGAAGGTATTGTGTTATACTGACAGGTGTTTCTATTATTTTGTCCAACCCATTTATCAATGAGGATAGGCTAAATAACACAAACACCTCTATGCATAATGCAATACAGTTCAACAGCACCACAAACTGCATCCTCCAAAATAACCATGGCGTTGAATCAGTGCTTCTCTAAAACAGTTTCAACAAAAACTGAACATTATAACTTTCAGGGTTTATTGCAGGACTGTTGTATTAGACTGCATTAGTTTTAGCTAGGTGTACCTAATAAACTGGTAACTGAGTTGTATGCCTGTGTCTCGTGTGCAAAAAAGAGGTGCATGTGCTAGCAATAGCTCTAGAAAGCAGGAGTAGCTATTTATCTACCCAGGTGAGACCCTCAATTGACTTTTATACACAGGATCATGTGATGAAATCAAGTTTAAACATAAAGGCACCATGCAGAGTATTTCCCAGGTGGTGATAGGCAGCTAGCAGCAGAGAACCATGCTAGTAGACAGCCATAATTCTGCTTTAAAACAGAATACTCTCTTGCTTAAAAGGTTGATAAATAAACTATTTGTGTGTGTTTCTGCCATTAAATGCCAGTGTTTGTAGTTGTCTGCTGATTTTCCATCATTGAACATTAAATTAAGGTTTGTCAATGTTCGTGGTTGTTGTCAACAGGGCCATGTGTACAACTCCACGTCTCGTACCAGGAATCGAAAGGAGAAGAGATCATGGCTGGGCTTTGCTCAGGTAGGTAGTGGAGCTTTCATCAGGATGCTCCTGGCATACATTTCAGTGAGGTGGCTTTGAAAAGGCATTGAGTTCGTAAACAGTTAAGGTCACATTTAAACCATGTGACTTCAATGATGTTGATAATTTGTAGCCAGTGCTTAAATTGGTGTTGGACCCATGAGTCTTAACAGCTATATGTTGTATGTTTTTAAAACTGCTGATGTGTTGTTCTTAAGGAATGTGATCGGGAAGAAATTGTTTAAATACAGTGCCATCTTTATCATTATCAGCAATACAATAAGTAAGCTGCTTAAGTTAGGGATAGTTCTAATTAATTATAGATCAGCAGCAGTGTTTGTGTTTGTCTTCAGGGGTACTTGTTATATCGGGACACAAGTAACCACACTATGACGGCCATCAAGATCAACCCTGAGACTCTGGAGCATGAGGGGACTGTCACCATGCCAGGTGCTAAGAAAACACTTTTTATTTGGCTTGTTTGAAAAACACCTCATGGGAGTCAAGTCATCAAAATTCCAACTAACACAGTACTGGGTATATTGACTGTCACTTTGCTTCTCTTTGCAGGTCAACATTCAGATGGACAGAACATCATCTTCACAGACGGAGAGTACATCAACCAGATCGCAGCCTGCAAAGATGTACGTTTTACGATGATAACCTGTCGTTAATACACACACCAGCGTAATCAAACCCTTTCCTGCTCATCATTTGTCACCTTTTTTATCTTGTGCAACTCAGTAAGCTCTCTTTCAATATGTGCTGTTTTCCTCATGGTAACCAAATCTTTTGTTAGTTGAAATGGTTCTGCTTGAATTGCCCTGTGAAGCATCTGCCACTTCACCTTTGACGGACCCTCAGCTGATCACCAGCTGTGCCACAGAGGAGGGTGTAGCTGTGTCTGTAGGTCGTGTATATGTGGCCGTGATAGCGAGGGCAGTGGCACCAGATGTGGGTATTCTCCAGAGAGCTTAATCTCTCAAACAGTTATCTGCATAAGCACTCTGTAATGTGAGTGGGGGAGGGGAAGATGTGAAATCCATATATCTGCCGTTGCAGCTAGCCTTGCTCCCGGATAGCAGTTTCTGTATGGGGGGGAGGAAGGGGGAGTCCTCAGAAGCTGCATGCAAGTGGGAAGCCAGCAAATGCAGCCACCACACAGACCACTTAACAGTCTAGGAAAACCACCGGAGACACAGAGTGAGGGGGTTTCAGATGCTGGGAAGTAGAGGAAGAGGATGATGTGGGTAATCTATAGGAGGTCAAGGGGATAGTCAGAGGAAGAAGGTAACATGCAGGGAGGAAAAGTCGGGCGGTGGGGGGTAGTACTGGCCAGAGGATAGAGGCGCTTATTTAATGATGTGAGTGGCACATGTGCTCTGCTCTGCAGGAATCAAAGCACAATAGATGAGTCAGTCATCATTACCACACAGCGGAAAGCAGACTGTCCCCATGCTACCATTCATCCCTTTTCATATCCCTGTTGTCTCCCAATTATTTCCTTGTTGTGCTCCTCTCGTTACTCTGTTCCTCCCCTGTAAATTGTCTCTTTCAGCCACATCCCCTGCCCTGCAGTCTGACTAACCCACATCTCTGGCAGTTGTATCATCTGTTATGTGCTCTGCATTGAGTCAAAGTGTGCGAGTTGTGGATAGATGTCACGCCCTTCATGGTGCTGTTAAGAGAAATGGATATGCTATTAACACTGACTGACATGACTGGGGTTTTAAGTTGCTATAGCCACTAACATTATAAAAATGTATGCACAGATTTTGTAACGCCTAGCCACACCCTCTGTAGATTGACCCAAACATACTGCAGCTACGGTTGATAGACTTACCCATGGCTCCAATATAAGGTTATAATGCATGTGTTAATCCTAACTGCATCCAGTACATTACTTATGAGTGTGTGGGAGGTATGTGAGGCCCATTTGTAATGACTTATCTCATTCCCCACTGTACCAAAACACACACATGCACTTGCAGTCAGTTACACATGCACAATCAAATGTTTTGATGTCCAAAGTTTCATGTCCACAGTGTCCCCAACACAAATTATTGTGACTTAAAGAAATAATTTGACATTTTGGGAAATATGCTTATTTGCTTTCTTGCTGCCCTCATGCTGTACACTAAATATTCATATTTAGTGTGCATACATGTGAGTGATACCGATCTTCTCACTCTCGGCAAGAAAGCGAATATGCATATTTCTCAAAATATTGAACTGTTCCTTTAAGAGCTTGTTTCATTCTGATTGTCACATTCAGTCAGGTGAAGGACTCTAAATGCCACACTGTAGCAATGTTGAGTCATGAAACTAAACAGCGCTTCCTCCTGTTGGCCCCGACTCCAGCAGGATGGTTTTGTGGTGCGGATCTATACTATGAGCTCAGACCCGGCCCTGCAGCAGGAACTGCAGCTGAAGCTGGCAAGGAAATGTCTGCACGCCTGCGGCATCTCTCTCTTTGACCTCGAGAAGGATCTGCACATCATCAGTAAGTGATACAATATGTACTAATACTACTACTGAGTACTAATACACTGTATGTGTGTCTACAAGGTTGCACGTGTCAGAAATTGTAGAAAACACAGAGGAATAAAAAAAAGAGCATACTTTCCAACCTTGTCTAATTGTGTATTTGGCTCTAAATAGCATGTTGTTCTCTCAGGCACAGGCTTTGATGAAGAGGCAGCGCTGCTTGGAGCAGGCAGGGAGTTTGCTCTGATGAAAACTGCCTCGGGAAAGGTGAGAGTGAAAATCTTCTCTGGTGGTGGTGTGCCTAAAATGTTTAAGACAAATGAAAGTTGGAACCGATTCAACTGCTGAGCTCTAACATCTTTTGTCTTGCTAATGACAGGCCAGCCACTTTAGAGGGTGAACCTAAATTAATTGTGTTCCTTCATGTGTTTTCTTCCTTCTATGTTAAATTGGCCACATGAAACCCATTGTACAAAATGAATATTCCCTTAGTTCATAACATCTGCATGTAGTTAGGTATAGTCAGATTTTCCTAGGATCAGGCTGTACTAAAGCATAACAATAAGACATGTCTTCTTGTTTTGGAAATATTTGGTGGCCCTCTAAGCTAAACTGTCTTTAAATAATACAGAATGAGGGAGCTGTATTTTTTGGATGTCTCATGGTCTTTGCACTGTTTATTGTGCTCTGGGCCCAACTCTTGTTAGGAGGTATATGCACACTGAGCTTGTAAAGTGACATCCCTGCTTAACTAACTGGAAGTGATTAGAGTATTTCACCCAGCTAAGCAGTGGCTCTGGCCTATTGTATAATGTCCACTTTCAGGAAAACACACCAGGTCCCAGTGCAAGTGAAGCTCTGTATGTTTATGAACTTATATAAGAGTGGAAACACAAACATGAATATAAGTATTAACACATTTTAATGCTTTAATATGGGCCCAATCACTGAAGGGAGGCAGTGCTTTTGTTGAAGAAGATATTTCACATTTTTGTGCAGACTGTCTTAGTCAGATGAGAATGCTAACTATGTAGTGTTTGGGTGTGTGGAGGGTGTGGTTGTTTGTATCTGTACTGTAGGTGTGGTGCAGGGTGCATATTTTGTAGATAGCAGTCCAAGGCAGTTGCCTGTTTCTGTGTCTGTGCGGAGGCCTAATCTCACAGCACACTTTATCTGCAGATTACCCTAACCCAGACCGGCTGGATGGGTAAAAATAGGAGCAGCTGACCTGCATCTTGGCACAAAGTTCACTCATCTCTTGGGCTGGACATTATGCCAAACATGTGATATTAGGGAAAGAGTCAAAGGCCAACACTGTTCTCTCTGCATGCAATGCTGTTGGAATTGTGTAATTTGCAAAGTGAATGTCAGATGATTTGAGTTATAAAACATGATCTCACCTCCAGCAGCGGCCTTTGTACATGTATCATCACAAGCCGTCTTCTGACCGAAAATAATCAAACATGGAGCGTCCTCATGAATTTCACTAAGAACACTATGTTGGTGCAGCAGGGATGTTGGTTGCCACAGTGGGCTCCGGCAAAAGATGCAGGGCCGTCTGCTGAAAAAAATTAAACCTGGCTAAACTTTTGCCACAAAATGGATCTATTGTAGATCCTCAACTCCTCAAAAATGACCACTATGAGAAAATTGTTTCTTATTCCTAATCTTCCCCTTACAGATTTACTACACAGGAAAGTACCAGAGCCTGGGAATAAAGCAGGGCGGCCCGTCAGCAGGGAAATGGGTGGAATTGCCCGTTACAAAGTCTCCCAAGATCGCTCAGTTCTCCGTCGGCCATGATGGTTCTCATGCCCTGCTAGTAGCCGAAGATGGAAGTGTGTTCTTCACAGGCTCTGCCAGCAAGGGAGAGGATGGAGAGTCCAGTAAGACAATTTCAAACTATCTGCAAACATTCAACAGTTTATTCTGTTCAACCTTTATTTAACACAGAATCGAAGCCATCTCAGTTGAAGTTCTGAATGTAATGTCTGTTATTCTTCTTTGCAGCTAAAAGTCGCAGACAGCCCAAGCCGTACAAGCCCAAGAAGATGATCAAATTAGAGACCAAAACAGCCGTGTATACGGCGTGTAACAATGGCAGCAGCAGCATTGTCACCAAGGACGGAGAGCTCTACATGTTTGGCAAAGATGCTATTTACAGTGACAGCACCTGTGAGTTAACTGGGACAGGGCTATTTCAAATTCTCAACTTCAGGGAATATTTTATATATATATATATATTTATATT